>WSTK01000866.1:0-13210 GCA_019616945.1 Ceratobasidium sp. 414 | reverse complement strand
TTAGCTAGTATAAATACAGCAGTAGACAAGCCTGGATTCTCCAGCTTGTTCTACCTTGTCAACCTCCCTTCACTATTGACTAAGCTCTGCCACCTGGGTGCCCTCCAAGGGACCCAGGGTGGCCTTCACCTTGCGTTCCACTTAGTATTCCCCACTTGACTGACTCTCTGTCTTGTGGCTTACCAGACCATTGTCACTCAAGAGACTACATCATCCCACAGCATGCTAGCATGCAGCCACCTCAACCTCTCATCTTAGTCACTCGTCCAGGGATAATGCTCATGCATATACCCACCTTTGCACTTTACAGCTCCCCAAGCTCACTGCTTCGACACATCTCACAGATGATATGTATGCATACACTTAGCACCTCGACTTGTGACCCTTCAAAGGCTTGTCGCACTATGGCACCTCTTGACCTTCGGACTCAAGCATAGAGCCTGAGGGAACCCCAACATTTGTCGTCCTGAAGACTCTCGAGCTCACACCCTATCACATGGCAGCAGGTCGCAACACCTTGTCCCTCCCCTTGCCCCCTCCTATCTTGCGGCTGCGTGCATACACAGCGGCAGCTGGACTCTGTAGGTTACAATGGGCATGTAAATTGATTTGTATGTGTATGACTGTGTATGCAGCTGGGTACAAGGAGCAAAAAAACAAGTTGAAGGGCAAAGCAGGCGTGTATACTGGTAGTGATGTCCACGACTTGTCTGCGAAATGAGGAGGGGGAAGCAAAATGAGGTGAGGGAATGCAAGAGGGGGAGGAACAAGAGCAGGGATAAAGCAAATGGGGGACGGGAACATGTAAGTTGAAGCCAGTGAGAGCAATGGGTATTGTTGCATTGTGCAGTGGGCTTGGCATTGCTGGGCCTAAAATGTGTGGGGTCGCAAAGGTTATTGCAGGCCATCGCAGGCAGACATAGGGAAGAACTGGAAACCGGGGAGATGTGGCAATGGCACACCTTCAGTGCATGCAAGTATTGATGGGGGGGGGTGGCAGTGGAAGTGGTATGGATAACCATAGCGTCCAAGGGATCAATAGCAAGAACAAAAAAAAATAGGGTACGTGTGAGGCTGGAGAACTGTCTGCGAACACGAGATTTGACAAAGACAAGAGGACAAATGTTCAGGTAGGACACAAAGCTATGAAGCACTTGCAGAGCAAGCATAACCGAGGATGCAATCACCACATGTGGTCTGATCCAATCGTGAGATCTGGTTGGCTAAAACCTTTGTAGTACACAGCCCTAGACAATGAATGTAAACCTCAGCATTCTTGGGCACCCAATGCAGTGGCAACTTACTTAAGCCTGTCTAGGAAGCCCGACCTAAGCTCTCCTAACCTTGGATGCATGACTAGCTCCCTAACATAGAGTGCCCATGTGTCACCATATTTACTCTCCTTGAACAACCTTGCACGCATCTCTGCGCGTTTGTTCATTGTGTCACTAGGCACTTTCAAATGCTCCAAGGCATGATATATCTATATAATATCAAAGCATTATGATTAGCTGGACTACTTCATGCAACTTAACAGACTTACATTAACACCTGCAAAGGCAATTGCAGCAAGGGATGGCCTGCAGTGAGCTTCCAGAGAGGGATCGACAATAGTGGGGACTTCATGTGGGCCATGCGACCGGGCTTGCCCAACGGACGTCAAGAGGTGCTCCAATTCTGCAGGGTTGTTGTCCTGCAGGAGTTGGTCCATGAAAATATACCTGAGTTTCTGAGTGGTCCCAAAAAACATGATAACCAACATGGTGCCAACCAGCTCGGTGTTGAAAAAGTCGCTGGGATCCTTTAAATTACATCAGAATGCAGTACGTCCTGGAAATAAAAAATAATACATACCATATTCCCACCTGGGTATAAACACCAACTGCGCTGTTGAAGCCAGTCCAACTTTGAGACATCCCCCTCCTTGACTTGGTAGAAAGCCTACACCACAGCCTTGATGTTGTCCTGGCCAGCTGTACAAAGCTGTCCATGTGTCTTCTTCATCTTCAGGATGGTTAGCAGTGTTGCCAGGACAACAGAAATTCAAATTATTGTACCATCCTTCTGTGATCATAGGTAATTGTACCCTGGACATTGTACATTGTGTACTTCTTGGCAAATATCATTGCTTGGTCGAGAGTGATGTCGTCTGAATCAACCCAAGGCCTGTGGTGCACGTACATGTGCTGAACACTGGCCCTCATCACAAACATAAGGGCCTGATTGTTGTGCTTGTAAGCCCAGAGCTTCTTCGCACCCCTTGGCTGGGTCTCAGATTCCTCATCACTGCTGCTGTCAGACTCTTCGTCCGTGTCCGACTTGGACTTGGATTTGGACCTCGACTTTGACTTTGACTTTGACCTCAATTTTGACCTTGATTTTGATTTTGGTGTTGATTTTGATTTTGATTTTGATTTGGATGCTTCCAGTGGGTTGGCTTTCCTGGTGTGCTGCAGTTCATGGATCTCTTTGGCGCACTGTTCTGCAAACTCTGAGAGT
This sequence comes from Ceratobasidium sp. 414, assembly GCA_019616945.1. Classification (NCBI taxonomy): domain Eukaryota; kingdom Fungi; phylum Basidiomycota; class Agaricomycetes; order Cantharellales; family Ceratobasidiaceae; genus Ceratobasidium; species Ceratobasidium sp. 414. Next base: position 10,711 of record WSTK01000866.1, on the reverse strand, counting down.
GTGGGCGCTGCATAAGTAGCATTCGCAACTGTGGGCACCAGGGCCTCGAGCTCTGCTGGAAGGGCCAAGGGGCATGGGCTACCATAAACCAAGTTGTCTCCATCTCCGCCTGAATCTGAATAAATGGGTTGATCTCTAGCTATGGTGTGCTGCTGGAATGCCTGAGCAAGTGGTGTAGGTGTCCACTGACAAATGGCTTGAAGAGATTGGTTTGAATTACCCCCAATGCCTGGGTGCTTATTGACGTGATCATCGCCAGACAGCACATTGGAGGTTTCCGGAAATGGCAGTGGGTTGTGCAACGATGGTGTGTTTGGCTGGCTCGCAGTGTTGACACGCTGGGGCGACCACAAATGGACGGGGGTTGTGTGAGACTGAGGCGTAGATGGAAAGGGGCTAGCAAGCCATAGGATAGGAGTTGATGAACGAACTTGAGGTAACAAGTGGTTAGGCAGTGAATGGGCCAATGGTGTGGTTGGAGTGGGAATGTGGAGTGGTGTACCAAGAGGATTGGAGGACAACCTAACAAATGTCCGAACCACTGGGGTATGTGGCACCTGGTAAGCAGGGTCTCTGTTATGGCTGGATGGCATGATGTGCACTGATTGGTGACAGACATGGGATTGGATGCCTGGCAAGAATGGAGTAGAGGTACCTGAACCTTCATGAAGCTGCATGCCAAGGGTCGGTTGTGATGGCCGACACATTGGGAGAGAAGCAGAATGGATTCCAGGTGTGCCAGCAGGAGAGGAAGGGGCAGAGAAGTGAAGAGGGCGACCAGGAGCAGTACTCTGAGGGTTAAATGATTGATGCAAATGATTAGCCCCTGGTGCTAATCCAGGCTGAAGTGAGTCTCCAGCACCAATCCAACCTTGGTGAGTATTCAAGCCAGAAGTGACATCCCGTGTGTGAGAACTATGAGGTGTACAAGACCATGTGCAATTTTGGTTCGGCACAGACCTAATTGTAGTATTGCCTTGCACAGGAAGGTCCAGTCCCTTGGCCATTGGAACCAAAGATTGTGCAGGCTGTGCCATCAAGCTGCTGAATCGGGAAGTCGTGTGAGGTATGCTCCCAGGGGTCTGCAGGGCAACATGTGGGGTGAAACTGTAAGTGGAGCCTGGCTCGACTGAAGCATTGTGTTCTGAAAAAGTGGAGCCAGATGCGCTATAGCTGTTGTTGTTAGGGCCGGTAGCTGAGTACATATTTGAACCTGGTAAAGCATGGGAATACTGAGAACCAGTGGCTGCAAGCAAAGGGAATGATGAATTGGGGGCATTGGGTTGGAACCTGAGGGCACTGCCAGCTGGTTATTATAATGGAGTTAGCTCAAAAAACAGGCTAATGAAATGCAGTAACTTGAACCTGTAATGTTGAGGACCGGCGATCCGAAGTTCAGGTTGTTGGGGAAGGGAACATTCAGCAACCGTGTCTTCTCCTCTTCAGTTAGGCCATCAAGGTGATTGAGATTATAGGGCGAGTGGGGAGCAGGGCCAAAAACATGCAAATTTCCCATATCAGCTTGAGAGTTGAACACATAGGAAATGTCCAGGTCCATATGCAGGTCAGGTTTGGATCCATGCAATGTTTGGGCATCAGCACAAACATTGGGTAGGTGTGAAGCCCCATAACCAATGTTTGACTGATGAGTCGTGGCCCTAGGGCAGGTGGGGGTGGAAGCAGAAGGCAGATTATGGGCACAGGTATGGTTGGATGGGCAAGGGACACCACTGCCAGCAGCCAGCTGGGAGAGTACTGCTGTTGTATCAATCCAGATACAAGGGACAGGGATGGCCCCAAAACCATTCATGGCCAGAACAAGAGAAACATAGCCAAGACCATCAGTCCAGAAAGGACAACCCATTGACTGAGCAAGAATTTAGATGAATATTGTGCAAGTATGTAGGGTTGAAAAAGTGGCGAGAGGTGGTTGAGGTTGAGTTGCAGGCATTTGTGTTGTGTTGTGTTGTGTTGTTGAGTCATGTTTATCAGTTGTAATGGTAACAAAGTAATGAGAACATGACATTACCGTGTGGTGCCACAAAAGTCATGAAAAAAATCGGGAATCAGTAAGTGCAACCTTGACATAAAAAAAGTGTGCCTTACACTTATGGAGCGGTTTGATCTTGGGAGCCACAGAGGGAGTAAATTCCACCCCTGGGTTGGGATTGGCCATGGGGCGCTCAGCCATCACCTCCACACCTAAGTGTCAGGAGTTCATGCCTCTCACCCCTGACTGTGTTGTTTTTTCTTGTGGCTTGCCTCTCTTGCCACCAGCCTTAGGCTGCATGCGCCTTCCTTCTTGCTTCTTTTCTGACTAGGTATATGCGTCAGCTGTAGGCTGCGCATCTCTTGACTCAGGCTGTAGCCTGATTCCTTGACTTGTCTTCTTGATTGGCGGATGACTTACAAGCACAGTGACTGTGCCAGTCTACTGCCATTCTCTGCTGTATGACTCAGATGTACTTAGCTGGTATAAATACAGCAGTAGACAAGCCTGGATTCTCCAGCTTGTTCTACCTTGTCAACCTTCCTTCACTATTGACTAAGCTCTGCCACCTGGGTGCCCTCCAAGGGACCCAGGGTGGCCTTCACCTTGCGTTCCACTTAGTATTCCCCACTTGACTGACTCTCTGTCTTGTGGCTTACCAGACCATTGTCACTCAAGAGACTACGTCATCCCGCGGCATGCTAGCATGCAGCCACCTCAACCTCTCATCTCAGTCACTCGTCCAGGGATAATGCTCATGCATATACCCACCTTTGCACTTTACAGCTCCCCAAGCTCACTGCTTCGACACATCTCACAGATGATATGTATGCATACACTTAGCACCTCGACTTGTGACCCTTCAAAGGTTTGTCGCACTATGGCACCTCTCGACCTTCGGACTCAAGCATAGAGCCTGAGGGAACCCCAACATTTGTTGTCCTGAAGACTCTTGAGCTCACACCCTATCACATGGCAGCAGGTCGCGACACTAAGGGTATCCAATCAAGGGTTAGTTCCCTTCTCCTCGGTGTGAGTGTTGTGAAAGAGCCCACCCAGGTTTGCAGTGCCTTGGCCGTTGGTCTGCACACTCTCCACTCCCTGGCCCTCCCTCTCCACCTCCATTTGGTCCTCGCCTTGGCCATCAACATCGGCATCAGCATCGGCATCGGCATTGCCTTTGCCTTTGCCTTTGCCATTGCCATAGGCATTGCCTTCAGGCTCCAGCAAACTACTCCGTTCTTCATCAATCAACATTGGGGCTTGCGAACTAGTCTCCTCTTGATCCTGGTCCTGGACTGGGTTGACCAATCCAGTGGCGATCAACAATTGAGCCTGAGAGACCAAACCAGACAGATCTAGGATGTATATGGCAGTAGTTGACACACAAATAAGGCTATGCAAACATATGTGATAGACTCACTTACCTTGGCGACCTTCAAAGTGAGGGAGAGCAAGCAAAGCCAGCTGGGAGTTGTCCCTTCCACTCTGGGCATTCCCAGTCTGCACATCGCCACTCTCCTGGCCATCACTGGTGTTACGAGCCTTCACCGTAGGGTCACTAGTGTGATGTGGAGGTTCCTTTAGACGTGATAAGGTAGGACTGGGGTCCTCATAGATGATAGACGGACACAACGTAAAGGCTTATAGTTAAGCCATGAGATGTTACTTGACTTAGCGGCGGTGTGCCATGAGATACGAAAGGCGGTCAAGTGGCTAAGTACCTTTAAGCCATGAGACCCTTGGAGAAAAGACTTAAGTAAGAGGGTTGCTAACCCCTTAGTGCGAAGGTAAAGTGGGACAAGGCGAGAACAAGCTGGTCCGACCAGGCTTGTTCTCTGCTCCATTTAAACAACACAAGTACATGTGAGTCATCTATCTACGACAGTCAACCGCCATTCCAAGGCGAGTCAACTGGACGAGCCATGCATACATGTGTGAGTCGACTGCCATTCCCAGGTCAGTCAACCACTGAGCGGCACCAAGCCACGAGACGAAAGGGGCTGGAGGTGCCCAGGAAGAGGAAAGCAAGAAGAAAAGTTGGGGGCTGTACGGCAGCTCACAACATTCTTCCCCCCTTTTGCGTGAGTCCATGCGCAGCAGGCGAGAGAGAAGAAAGAAAAAGAAAAAGGAAAAAGGAAGAAGAGAGAAAAAAAAAAGCAGTTATTTACACTTGGGGGCTACATTATCCAGGGTGCATTGTAGCAACGACTGGTTACCCATTTCCACCTTAGGGGGCCCAAACATGTCCAGCTCATTCTGCACACTCCTCGAACGTCTCATCAAGACGTTCCCAGGCTTCATACCGCTCCTCCCATCCCATCTGCCGGTTCCAGGAGTAGTGGTCAAGCCACTTGAAGAACTGGTTTTTTGACATCCCCTTTCGGAAGAGGAGGTTCGCGACCTGATCCCAAGAGAGCTCCTCGATCAGCTCATGGTAAGTTGCCAGTGTCTTGGAGCACCATTCTCAGACGGCATTGGCGATCCACTCTTGCATGCGATCGGTTCGTACCCACCAGGTCCCGTTGGCCTTCCACTTGAGGTCTGGGAACTGACCCTTGGACTTGGTGACGACTCCGTAGACCAAGTCGCCAACGCACTTGTTGGCGACATAGAGCTTCGTTCTCGACATCTGCCAGGCGTCGTCCGGCTGTGGCCCATCTCCAACCCACATGAGGGCTCCGTGCTTCAGGTGGTGGAGGGTGTTGCCACTAAGGGCGCACCCGGCCCGTTCGTGGATTGGGATGTACCAGAGGTCACATCCGGCGTCGAGCTCCGCCGCGTAGTCGAGGGCATCCGAGAAGTTGTTGATCTTCTGGCTATCCTGGACGTACTCCCCCACCCCGTCCTTGCAGAGACGTCCACATTCCTCCCAGATAATGATGTAGTTTCCCATGGGCACGATGGTGACCTTTGGCTTGGGGGCCCATCGCGCTCGTTCCCAGGTGTTCTCGTTTGCCTTCACATGTCATACCTCGGGGTTGCATCCTCTTTGCTCGTTCCCAGTGGCCTTGTTGGCGACGGCGGCGTACGACTTGCTGACAACCATGTTGGGAGGTTAAGAGGGTATGTGAGGTTGAGAGCAGAGAGGGAGTGGGAGGTGGTGATGGCTGCTGAGGCCCTCCCTTGCTCCTTCATATACCCCTCTGGCAGTGGCGCCCCTGGGAACTTCCGGCAGAAGTTCCTCATGACTTGTTCCAGCGGAATCATCTTTTCCGCCCGTTCCAGGGTGTTTTCTAGCGAGTCATACCCTTTCCATTTGATTTCGTAGTATAGTTGCTTCCCCCTTTGTTCCCAACCGACAATCTTCTCAACTTCAAATTGTTCTTCCCCTTCTTCCGTTATTATCGGAGGTGGTTTCGGGGAGAACCTTCTGAACAAATCCTCCTTGAATGGCGTAAGGAGATCCACATGGAATACGTTGTGTATTCTCATGGTTTTAGGCAGGTTGAGCTGATAGGCATGTGTTGATATCTTCCTTATGACTTCGAAGGGGCCTGCCTTTTTGTCATCAAGTTTCTTTGAGGGTCGCCTTGTGCGAATATTTCGGGTGTTTAGCCACACCTTGTCTCCTTTTGTATATTCGATGCTTGGTACCGCCTCTTTCTTCTGATGGTATTCCATGGACACCCGGGCTTCGTCCCAGATTTGTCTCATGTGGGTTGCCATGTGATTTGTGCTCACGCTTCCTTCTCCTCTTTCTTCCGAGATCTGCCATCTGGGGTGTCTCCTGTACACTGTCTCGAACGCTGTTTGTCTGGTTGCCGCGTTCCTCTGGTTGTTATGGCAGAATTCCGTGATGGGTAGCCATTTGACCCAGTCGTCTTGTTCGTAATTGCAGAAGCTTCATAGATATCCCTCTAGCCACTGATTGGTTCGTTCTGCTAGCCCATCTGTTTGAGGGTGGTAAGCAGTGGAGAAGCGAGGATCCTGACCCAGCCGTTCGTATAATGTTTTCAGGAAGTTGCTGTTGAAGGTCGTGCCCCTGTCCGAAATTGTTGTCTTCGGGGTTCCATGGTGCTTCCAGACCTCCCTTAGGAAGAGTTCTGCCAACTCCTCCGCGTCCATTGCTTCTCTGCATGGCAGGAAGTGTGCCTGTCTGGAGAATTGGTCCACTACTACTAGGATACTGTCGAAACCTTCCAAGATGGGTGGCTTCACGATGAAGTCGTAGTTGATTGCCTCCCACGGGTTATTTGGTAGTTCCATGTTTTTTGGGGTGATGTTTTGGCTCGTGGACTTTGCTCGGGTACAGATCTCGCATTGGTCGACATAGGTGTTGACTTGGGCCTTCATGTTTGCCCACATATACCCTCTGCTGATAAGCTCGAGGGTTCAGGCCCTTCCCTGATGTCCCGCGATGGGAGAGTCATGATGTATGTGGAGGATCTTTTTTTGGAGTTCCGGTTCGTCCGGTACCAGAACAGTATCATTGTACCATAGTAGCCCTTCCTCCCATTTGTACCGTCAGTACTGTTTCTGGATAGAGGCTGGTAGATTTCTTATCTGTTGGACATTGTTGATTAGGGTCTCCAGGGACTTGTCCTCCTTCTGTGCCTCCTTTAGTTCCTCGATGAGGTCCATACTGATTTCCACCTTAAACCCTTGGAATCTTTCCGCTGCGATCATAGTTTGTTTCGCACTTGGGATGTCTTTGTGGTCATGTCTTCTGGATAGCAGGTCTGGTTTCTCGGACTGTTTTCCTGGCCGGTACACTATGTCGAAGTTGTATGACGCTAATAGGCCGTACCACCTCGTGTGTTTTTGGTCCATAATCCTTGCTTTACTCCAGAATTGGAGGTTTCAGTGATCCATGTAGATGGTTATGGCTTCTCTTGTTCCTTCTAGTAAGTATCTCCATTGCTGTAGGGCCTCGACGATGGCCAGTAGTTCCTTGTTATAGGTGTCGTAACGTTGCTGAGCCTCATTGAAGCTTTTTGACATAAAAGCTATCGAGTGTAGTTTCCCATCGGTGTGTCGTTGATTTAATATGGCTCCCATCGCTACCCCCGATGTGTCTGTTTCCAGAAAGTAAGGTTTCTCTGGGTTGGGGTGAACCAGGACTGGTTTCTTGGCTATGGTGTCTTTGATCGCCTGGAACGCACGCCGCTGTTCTTCCCCCCAGATCCATTTTGTGTTTTTTCGAGTTAAATAAGTTAGGGGTTTCACTAGGGTGCTGAAATCATGTGCAAATTTCCAGTGGAAGTTGATGAATCCCAAAAAGGCCTGGACTTGTTTGACTGTATGTAGCTCGGGCCAGTCACATATGACCGCGAACTTGTCTTCTTCCATGGAGATTCCTTCCAGTGTGATCACGATACTGATGTAGGTTACTGAGGTGACGAAGAAGGAACATTTTTCGGGTCGTGCAAAAAGGTGGTGTTCCCTGAGCTGTCGAAGTACCTCCCTTACGTGGTGTACGTGTTCTTCTCTGTTCTTGGAATATATGAGGATGTCGTCCAGGTATATGATTACGTAGACGTCCTTGAGGTCCCAGAAGAGTTCGTTCATAAAGCGCTGGAAGACTGCTGGTGCGTTCTTGAGGCCGAAAGGCATCACCACATACTCATATAGTCCATCCTTGGTTTTAAAAGCCGTCTTCCATTCATCTCCTTCCTTTATTCATATGTTATTATATCCCCATCGTAGGTCTATTTTTGAAAAGATCTTCGCCTCTCGAAGTTTCTCTAATAGGTCCTCTTGTAAGGGAATGGGAAAATCACTGATTGTTATGTCATTAATCTTTTGGTAATCGGTGACCAGGCGTAAGGATCTGTCTGCCTTTTTGATGTAGAAGCAGGGTGCTGCTGTTGGGGAGTTACTGGGTCGGATCTTTCCATCCTTTAGTTCTTGATCTATGAATTCCTTTAGGGTTTTTTGTTGGTCGGGGGACATTGGGTAGGCCTTGGCTGGCCTAGGTGGTTCTGTCCCTTGTTTGAAAACTATGGCACAGTCATGTTTTCGGTGCAGGGGTAGTTCCTTGAACTTTTCTGTGTCAAACACATTGGTGAAATCCGCAAATTCAGCTGGTATTTCTTTCGTTGTTGCTGACTTTCCTTCCGTGCTCAGGGTAGGGATCGAGGGGTCAACCCTTTGCACTTCCGAATTGTCCCGGTAGCGGATATCCATAGTTTGCCAGTTGATATCTGGGTTATGTTCTGCCAGCCATTCTTTTCCTAGTATGGCTGGGGTGTCTCCTAAGGGCATTACATAAAATCAGGCCCTAAAATTTCTTCCCTCTAGTTCGAAGGTAATGCTTGCTCTAAAGTGTATTTTTTCAGCTGTCTCGTTTCTGTCCATAGCGATGACGCTCCTGGGGTGCATGAGTTCTATGAGGGGAATCCCCTTCTTCCTGGCGTAGGTGATATCCATAAAGTTTCTGGATGATCCTGAGTCGATTAATGTCTTTGTTGGTTCCATGATTCCCTGTATCGAGATGTGTATGTGGGGTGTATTGTCAGATGTTTTAATGTAGTACACAGGGTCTCGACCTTTGGGTTCTTTCTTGCCGCCTGACATGGGTACAGGGGGCTGTTCTAGTTTTCCGATTCCAAGGCAGTGGATTCCTTATCTTCTTCTGCTACCGTGGCCTCCTTTCCTTTCTCCTGTTTCTCCTTTGGGTGTAGGACATACTGCTTTGACCAGCAATCTTTGACCCAGTGTCTGCTTTGTGCGCATTTGAGGCATAGCCCTTCCTTCTTCCTTCAGTCTATTTCCTTTTGGGGTACCCTAGGCCCCTGGCTCGCTGGCGTTTTGGGAGGATCTTGTGCTGCTTTCCCATAGGTTCATTTTTCCAAGGTGGTGTTGTCTTTTGTCACCCTGCGAATAAGACATTGTCCGTTCGTATGGCTAGTTCCATCCATCATTCTAGGGTAAGCTGGTCCGTGTCTTGTAGGAAGGTGGCTTCGAGTATCTTCTGTTGGATGTTCTCCTTCAGCCCATTCCCAAAATGATCAATTAGGGCCTGCTCGTCCCAGTTAAGCTCTTCCATTAGAAGACGAAATTGAGATGCGTAGTGTTGTGTGGACCCTGTTTGGGCAAGTTTACCCATTTCTTGTATAGCATGGTCCTTTTTGATGGGATCGCCGAAAGCTACCAGGAAGTACTTTTTAAATTCCACCCATGATCGTAACGCCAGGTGGTTGTCTTGATCTAGGGCTTTTCGGAGTAACGGTTTGGCCCATTTCAAGGCTTCTCCCTCCGCCATGTTTGTAAGGGTGGTTTTGATTTTCCATGTATGATCGAAGGCTTGTGGGTAATTGCCGAAGTAGATCTCCATTTTCATGAGAAAGTTTTCAGCCTCCTGTCCCCGCTTTCCCTTAAAGGGCTCAGGTTTCTTTGCCCTTGCCCCTTTTGGTACTTCCCAGTCTGATTCCGGTTGGCGGGTTGATGATCGTAAGGGTGCGAACGGTGAAAGTTCCATTCTTCTACTATGTACTGAGGAGGTCCTGGAGTGGCTCCTCCCCCTAGTTGTTCCGTGTTCTATTTGGTTCATACGTTCTTCTAGCCCTTGTATCATTTCGTTGAGGGCTTCCGTTTGTTCATGTACTTGGGTGATGTCTTACCTGGCCTCGTTCATCAGTCTTGGGAGGTCGCAGACCAGTAGTTCGGTTTGTTTGATCCGGGGGCGTAACTCCTGCATGACTCCATGTACATGGAAGGAGTTGGTGGCGGCTGCATTTGTGTCCCTTACCGCTACTCCTAATGTTTCATTAAGGGCTTGTATTTGGTCATTCTGTTGTCGAACTAGTTGGGCCATTCGGTTGCTAAGTTCTTCCACCCCTATGGCCCTGGGCATAATAAGGGCCCTGATCTGGGGAAGGATGTTCTCGTTGATTTGTCGCTCCATCAGGGCGTTAAAGATAGCTATTTCTGCTGGATTTGCCATTGCAGCCCCTCCTGCAGGGGCTGGTGCTGGAGGTACCTATGGTGGGGCTGCTGGTTCCTCGGCCCTTTCTTCCATGGCTGGCAGGGGAGCGCGAGAGCGGATGCAGGACTTCTGGTTCGCTTTCTTCTTCTATTTCTGATGCACTACTGGTCGTGGGTGTGTGTGATACTGGTACTGGTCCCGGCATTCTCCTTTCTCCGGAGGGCCCGGGGTGTCGCGACCTGTCGCCAGGTGATGGGTTGTGAGCTTGAGAGTCTCTTAAGACGACGAGTGTTGGAGTTCCTTTAGGCCCTGTGCTTGGGTCCTAAGGTCGAGAGGTGCCGTGGTGCGACGAACCTTGATGGGTCGCAAGTCGAAATGTCAGGTATATGCGCAAGCATTGTCCTTGACAGAGTGAGAGTCTTGAGTGGTGAGGTGCTGTAAAGCCACAAGACGAAGACCTGAGGTGACTGTATATGTTGAGTCATGAGGCGAAGGATTGGAGTGGCTGCGCGCCGTCATGCCGCAAGATGTTGTAGTAGGTGAGGATGGGTATGCGGCGAGGGAGTACCACCCTGGGTCCCTTGGGAGGGCACCTAGGTGGTTGGAGCTTAACTAGTGACGAAGGGAGTGTGACAAGAGTGAAGGCCACCCTGGGTCCCTTGGGAGGGTACCCAGGTGGCAGAACTTAGTCAAGCGAAAGGGAAGGTGACAAGGTAGAACAAGCTGGAGAATCCAGGCTTGTCTACTGCTGTATATATACTAGCTAAGTACATTTGAGTCATACAGCAGTGAATGGCAGTAGACTGGCACAGTGCTGCGCTTGTAAGTCTTCTGCCAATCAAGAAGACGAG
>WSTK01000865.1:0-13221 GCA_019616945.1 Ceratobasidium sp. 414 | reverse complement strand
CTGTTGTGCTACACCGTTTTTTCTCCTCACGCCTGCACTCGGTTTTGCATCCGGCGTGAGTGCTTGTAACCCGAACCGGCAAGTACTTTTGCAAACCGCTATAATTTTGAATTCGTTCACCATCGCTCACACCAAGTACTCGGGTTATTCTGGATCTTGCGCCCCGACCACCCTTGCTGTTCGATTGCCCAAATTAGTTATCCATGCCGACAGAGCCTAAACTGACTAAGAAACAGAAGAAAGGGGTCGCGTTTCGTGAACGTAAAGGCAAAACCAAAACTGCGCCCGAGGAGCCTGCCGACATCCCCGAACTTGAGGTCCAGGACGAACAAGAGCGGCCAAGTGATGGGCTGGCGTCTGTGCAGAGTGGTCTTCTCGGTGTTCCTGTCCCCGAACGCAAATTTGGGGGTAGGAAGCGAAAGCACGCAGACGTAGAGGGCTGCGACGGTGTGCTGGACGGAGCTGTACCTGATCCTATCCAGGCACTGTCGGGAAAGCAAACAAAGAAAAAGCGAACAGAAAAATCTACTGAACTGGGCAACGCCGAAAGTCCAGGAATGATCGTGGAGGTTTCCAACACCAAAGCCAAGAAATTCATCTTATTTGTTGGTGCGTCTTATCATCACTCTGAACGTTCATCTTATGTTGATCCGTCGCTAGGAAATCTTCCATATAATATCTCGAAAGAGCAAATACAAGAACATTTCAGAGAATCTGGTACGTACTTGCCGGCTTATCCTGGTCCCACGTCTCACGTTTTCCAGAACCGCCTCCGTCCATTAGGCTCCTCACCTCCAAGCCGCGCAGCGGTAAACCGCAGACCGCTGCGCAAGCCGCCAAAAGCAAGGGGTGTGCGTTTCTCGAGTTCTCGTCTCATGGTGCCATGCAGCTCGCAATCCGAAAACATCATACCGAGCTAGTCGGCCGGCGTATCAATGTCGAACTAACGGCGGGCGGCGGCGGTAACAGCGACCAGCGCAAGGAGAAACTGCGCCTCCGCAATCGCACTCTCGATGAGCAAAGAGTACGCTTTCGTCATTAAACGGCTTTGATTGTTTGTCCCGAGCTCACGACTTTTGGAAGAAAAAGGGCGCTGATCGGTTGGCCGTGAAGAACCTAAATTCGGGGACCTCTCCACAGCCTCAACCCAAGATTCATACTCGGCACTCGACCACCTCGGGCGCGGTTGACCAGCCTGGACATACGAAAACCTGGTCGATTCCTACCGAAAAGGACGAAGTAAATCCCAAAAAGACGCGGGGGAAGAGCAAGGGCGGGAAGGCTGCCAAAAAGAACTCATGGACACCGAGCGGGGCAAACGCTACCCCTGTTGGCTAGATGTGAGTCGGGTACCGGCCCTGTGGACACGTGACCAAAGCGCTTGCTTGCTCTCAATTGGGTCATTTGAATTACAGTGCCAGATAAGGCGAACTCATGGGCGGGCGCTTGAGACCATGTATCTTACTGAGCGCTCATGAATGACTTGCTTCAACACGAGTTCAACGAGCGTTTAATTTCTCACAGTCTCATAGTTAGCTTGGTCCGCAAGTCTGACTATTTATGCTGGTAAGTCGCGCATTGGTTTGGACAACTCCGGGTGAGCTTTCCTATATATATATAATTTGGCGTATATGCGCTAGTTTGTTCACGTGCATTGTCTGTAGCCACATGCTTGCTCATCCCCCGCTGATCGCTCTTCGATGGTCCTAAATTGAACGAGCGATGAGCGGTTCGCATGGGAAGTCGAGGAGCACTCGGCTATGCTATGTCAAACCTTGCCACTACTACGCCGAAGATAACTTGATGGTGGACCCCCCCCCCCCCATTCGACTACATCATCCCCCTCAACTTTTTCACAGATTGATCTGAGCGCGACTAGCCTTTCTCCCGTTTCTAGCCATCAACTCTCCAGCAAGAATTTGTTTTGACGCACAACATGCCCCGACTGAGCCATACTGAGAGACGAGGCGCTGTTCATGATTCCAGTTACCGCCACTCAGAGGAGCCTCGTATAAAGGCGCCACAACCCTCCACAAAGTCTACCAACGACCCGCCCTGTGGCAAAGAGCAACCTGATACTTGCCCCGATCCCCGCCCCGAACGTGTCAGCCTCAGCCGGACTCTCTACCAGGGCAGCGCAGGAAAGCCACGGGTTGTTCTAAACGCTTGCGGATCTCAGGAAGGAGTGCATATGGATTACCGATACCACCAAGCATCAACCTGGACCACCGATCCGCCGCTTCCAGCGCCGGACCAGTCATCGTCCCAACATATGTTTCCGGTATCCCAATCGTCGCTGTCCAGCGCAAACGTAAGATTCGCTTGTTCCTCAAGGTGTTCTCGTGGCTGACTTCTGCATGATTCAGAACCGAGTCGCCAACAGACCGGGCAAGAAACAACAGGCAGCCTCGAAGCGTTTGAGCGCGCAAGGTAATGCCCAGTCAACCTGCTGCCCATCGAGTAAAACTGAAGGTGTTGGTCTCAGATTTCGAGCTGCTCATCCAGGCTCCCGGTCAGAGCTACGAGTTATTGCGTCAGTACGTTGGGGCCGATTCAAGATACACGCTTGCCGCTGTCCACGTTGGTATCTTCGTTCGATTAAGCGTTCGGTCGTCCGACCCCATAGGTAGACTGAAAGAGGCGACCATCGCACTTACACGCGTTAGGGACTTCGTCCGTTTTGTTCACTGTATTCCGAAAGAGGAGTTCAAGTCTGAACAAAAGGGGTGCCTTGCGCTGCGAGTGTGAGTCCAGTGTCAGCTCCGCCCCTCACGACCTCATCCCGACTGTCGTATTGCAGGTGTTACTCTTCCTTGACAGCGCTGCTGGGCGACTTCAGTGGCGACGCAGACGTCGACGTCCATGAGGGTGACCCACAAGCGCCTATCGTCTCACGACACGACCTTCATGAATTCCGGCATGCCTATCCCCCTGTCGCGCAAATTATGTTGGAGCTCTCTGTAGAATTCGGAACTAGCGTCAACACGTATAAACACCGTCGTTCGCCGTCCCCTTCAGTTGTGATCAAGCTTCAAGCAATGCTGAAAACGCTGGAGGTTTGGAACGACCGCCTACGGGATGGAACGTTTACCGAGCCCACCAGGATTATTCGAACATGGCTAGAGAATGTGAGTAAACACGAGCACGGGTCACACTTGCATTGTTCTTACTGTATGTTTCCAGCATCCTGAGCAGGTCAATGGCGCACGTCGAGCGCGTGCATCCAGTGGCCTACCCTCTCCAGCTATTTCAGACCATCGTTCATCCCCTCCAGGACAATACGATAGTGAGTTGCCCTAACACCATGTACTACAACAGTTGCCTGAACGCCTCCACAGCCATGTTTCCTCAGGCCCCCGGCATGGAAATGTATAACACACAGCTACCTTCCGGGCCTGGTCATGTCCGCAACGACGCAGTTCCGTCGAGCACCAACCCAAGCTTCCCTCCCCCAATGGCCTATGATCCGTCTCTGTTCGGCCCTGCTCCAACGTTCTTTCCTCAGGGACGAGTGGTTCGAGCTTCGCACTCCGGAAGCCACTCCGTTGCTCCAGATTCGAACTACGGGTTTGACTTTGCAAGCATGGGTATGTACGATTTGAATGGTCCGAACTACAGGTAGATTCAAAACTCTACCTATCCTTCTCTTGTGACATTCGTTGTAACTTATGGAATACTGGGTGCAAGTGCGTTGCGAGTGGGCAATTTCCACAACGCGCGTTCGCTACGCCTTACATCCAGTACTCCTTTGTTCGGTTGTAATTTAATTATTCGGCCTGCAATGCTGTTTATCACTCACGACTACTATATGCATTGTAACAGTAGCTTGTTCGTTTGGTATACCGCACTCTGCCTGATATTAGAACATTCCTCTGTTGGCTAGGTCCTCTGTAGTATCTTCGTTGATCCTATGAAACCAGAAATCCATGTGCTCTGCTTTCATGTTACCAATACTATTTAATCGCATGCAATATGTCCAGTCTACACTGAAATCGTCTTGAAAACATTAAATCCGCTGTACGCTGTGCTCACAACACACCCCGGGATTTGAGGATGCCAATGGACCTCCTTGACGTCCGACTGCCCTTGGTGCACGAACAATAACTGGGATGGAACGTCCTTTAACTATTTAAAACCAAAACCGTCAGTTCAAATTACTACAATATCTGAGTCTGGTCCGTGGGCCCACCTTTTGTCCGTTGGCTGTATGTATCTCCTTAGTTCCCACCTCGTCTTCATCCTGTTCAACCGAAAGATCCCACAATGTGATCTGGTCGTCGGAGCCAGAAGCCGCAAAGACGGAATCCTCAGTAGGATGCCACTCTATCGAAGTGATGGGCGCGTTGTGCCAGGTGAAAAGGGCGACAGGCGATGGCGCGGCGGTCGCACTAGCCGAGTCCAAACGGTAATAGTTGAGTCAGAAAATTACACACCAGTGAAAAGCAAGCGATGGGCGGGAAGACGCACCCCTTCAGGTTCCTTAGATCCCAAACTTTGATCCCACCCTCATCTCCACCGGTCACAAGAAGATATGAGGTACCCCTATTCCAGCTCATCACATTGACATCGCTATCGTGTGCTCGCGCGATCTGTACCGCATTCCTTCGACCCTTGGCGCGTACATCCCATACTCTCACGCTTTTGTCAGAGGAACAGGATGCAAATACCGTCGTTTCACTTGGAGACCATTGGATATCTTCCACGGGCTGGGTGTGTCCAGTAAACGGCGCAGCAGCTGTGGTGAAGGAAGATTGATTGGCAGTGGTGAGAAAGATCCGGCCGTCGAGATCCCCAGATAACAGTCTTGGTCCAGCCGTCGGAGCGCCCCAATCAAGTCCGAACCCTTCAGTGCGGCCGTGTTGGTTGACTGTGTACACCGGTTTGGAGGTTTGAGATTTGGAAAGGGTGTATCCGGGAACGTCTAGACTTTCGATGAGCGGTCGGACGTCCCAGATGTGGACCTTGCCGGTTTCGGACCAGGTTGCGACGTGGTAGGGTGTGGTCGCTGAGGGGAGGGATGAGAACAGTTGGGCGCGAACTCGATTGACGCCGCCCGGGTGCGATATCGAACGATATTCGAGGGCAGCTTCTTCATCCTCTACGTCCGAGTCGTCATCCGAATCGTCAGAGTCTCCTTAATAAAATGTATTAGTCACCGATCGTCTCAGAGGATATTATAAAACTCACAACATACCATCGTCCTTTTGAGTTTTACACATACGACTCATTTTCATAACCATCACCTCGTTTTTGGATGCTATATCCGCTTGTGTGCCAGTAACGAGATACGCAGTTGCCGGGTATGTTTGTCGATTATCTCCCAAACCATCGCGCAAGACGTCGAAAGATAGACAAGGCCAGTTCACGTTCATTTGGTGAAGCATTTCATACACCGATTGATCGGCCTCGAGTACTTCGTCCTCCGCGAGTTTATGCGAGCCTGGAAGATATACGTCCGGAGCATCGGGCGATTCGTCTTCATCTTCGGCAGCTTGAGTCACATCCTCGTCCACCTCCATTTCTGTTGGAGGTCAATCGCACAAATTTCACAGGGTATAGAAATACATACTAGAGTCATCTTCGTCATCGTCGCCACCATCTACGACCTCGCCGTCACTCTCCAGGTCGTCCTCCCATTCATCTTCAAATTCGCCCATTTCGTCGACTGAAACCGATCTTCGGTGGGCATCCGCCCCTGTCGCAGGAACCTTTGCATACGCCTGGCCCCCCTCCGTGCCGGCTGCCTCTGTTGCAGGTCTTTTGGCCATAATGTCAAATCTGGAAGGTGGTCGGCGATAAGAGGAGATCTGCCGGCGGCTAATCAAAAAATTTGCTGACCGGAAACGCCCCAGCTCCGCGCTTGTGGATGATCTTTCCTGACTACCACCTCTGCATGGCGGACCTCAACGTTCTTGTAGTTGGAAGCGGCGGGCGCGAACATGCCCTCACCTGGAGACTTGAACAATCTCCCCGGGTCCAGAAAATATATGTCGCACCAGGCAATGGAGGCACTCAGAGCGAAAAGACCACAAACATCAAGGTTGCTGCGGATGATTTCGAGGGATTGAAGAAGTTTGCGCTAGAAAATAACGTGAGTCAAGCAATTGGCTATTAAATGAAACCCCGCTGACCGCAGGCATAAGCATAGGTAAACCTTGTTGTACCTGGACCAGAGCAACCGCTAGTCGACGGCATAGAGTCGGTTTTCAGGAAAGGTATGTCTCAGACAGATCCGAAGTGTTAGCCTAATTAACAGACTCTACTAGTTGGGATTCCTGTATTCGGGCCGTCCCAGAGAGCCGCTCAAATGGAGGGATCCAAGGCATTCTCTAAAGACTTTATGCGTCGACATAACATCCCAACTGCCGCCTACCGGACTTTCAAATCGTCTCAGTTCGAAGAGGCTTTGAAGTATGCGCGGGCATGCGGCTTCAGGGTCGTACTCAAGGCCAGTGGGCTCGCGGCTGGAAAAGGTGTACTCCTCCCTCAGACAGATGCTGAAATCGAAACCGGGTTGCGCGAGATCATGCTCGACAGAGCTTTTGGGAGCGCAGGTATGCAAGAATTTGACTTCGGAGAGATACTGCTGCGTACTAAAGTATATTGCCAGGTGACGAAGTTGTTATTGAAGAGTGCCTGGAAGGTCCAGAACTTTCTGTGCTCGCGTTCTCAGATGGCTACACGGTTGTACCTTTGCCCGCCGCTCAAGACCATAAGCGGATAGGAGAGGGTGACGTAGGTCTCAACACAGGCGGAATGGGCGCATACGCGCCGGCACCCGTGGCTACGCCAGACGTCATGGCTAGGATCCTCAAAGAAGCCCTCCAACCTACGATCGACGGCATGCGCAAGGACGGTACGCATTTATTCTCGATTTGCTGAATAACTATAATCTAAATCCACGCTTCCCTAAAGGTTTCCCGTTCGTCGGGATGCTCTTCACCGGGTTCATGCTCACCAAATCCGGACCTAAAGTTCTTGAATACAATGTTCGATTTGGCGATCCAGAAACAGAGGCGCTTATGCTACTATTGTCCGGTGAGACTGATCTGGCTGAAGTTTTACTTGTGAGATTCATCCTTTCTGCGATATTGATAAGTGAGCTGATTTAGTGAACAGGCGTGCGCAGAGCGTCGTCTAGACAGCGTGAAAATTACTGCTCGTCCTGGAGTTGCCGTCTCGGTCGTTCTCGCGTCCCAAGGGTATCCCGGAAGCTACCCGAAAGGCAAGACCATCACAGTTGGTGCTGTTCCAGAAAGTATGTTTTACATTTCTTGACTGCCCTACCCTTTGACTTGGTGATTCCACTGTCAGGTACGGTAGTGTTCCATGCCGGAACCTCCAACAAGGACGGCCAAGTAGTCACTTCCGGTGGGCGTGTCATTGCAGTTGCTGCATATGGCGAAACCCTCCGCGAGGCCCTTGACCGCGCATACAAAGGGGTAGACGCCGTGGCTTTTGAGGGCAAGACGTTCCGCAGGGATATCGCACACAGGTACGCATATACTCATATTGATTCTATAATTTTCATTGTATTCATAACCTATAATAGAGCACTCACATCCCCCATTGCCTCTGGTTTGACGTACGCCCAAGCTGGCGTGTCAGTTGACGCAGGCAACGCTCTGGTTGAATTGATCAAGCCATATACGCGTGGCACACGCCGGCCTGGTGCAGACGGTTCGATTGGCGGCTTTGGTGGTGTATTTGACCTGAAGGCTGCAGAGCTGAATATGCGCGATCCACTGCTCGTGAGCGGCACAGACGGCGTGGGTACAAAGCTCCGCGTTGCACTCGATTCTGGTGTGCACGACACTGTTGGTGCGCACTTCATAGGCTATCTCCCACCACTGTGTGTAGCATGTTGACCATTTTGCGAGTAGGGATTGATTTGGTTGCAATGTCCGTCAACGATCTAGTTGTGCAAGGCGCGGAACCGTTGTACTTCTTAGATTATTATGGGTGCAGTAAGCTCGACGTTCCGGTCGCTGCCCAGGTCATCAAGGGTATCGCGGCTGGATGTTCTGAAGCTGGATGCGTATTGATTGGGGGCGAAACAGCCGAGATGCCAGGGATGTACCACGAGGGCAAGTATATTTTAATTTATTCAAACCTAACACCATTGTCTTACCAAAAAATACCTCTCGTAGGGGATTACGATCTCGCTGGATTTGCAGTAGGAGCTGTCGACAGACACCTACTCCTCCCCAAATCCACCATCGCCCCTGGAGACATCCTTCTTGGTCTTCCATCTTCGGGTCTACACTCCAACGGCTTTTCCCTCGTTCGAAAAATCGTCGCTCGTGCTGGGCTATCATACACAGATCCATGCCCGTGGTCTACATCAACCACGCTCGGTGCAGCTCTCCTGACTCCAACTACGATATACGTCCGTACGCTTCTCCCTGCCATCCGGGCCTCGGTGCTCAAAGGGCTCGCACATATTACCGGCGGAGGGTTCGTCGAAAACATTCCAAGGGTATTGCCTCGTGGGACAGCAGCTCGTATTGACGCGGCTTCGTACCCATACCCGGAAGTCTTCAGGTGGCTAGCAAAGACGGGAGGAGTGGAGCCACTCGAGATGGCGCGAACATTCAACTGCGGAATTGGCATGGTTATAGTCGTAGGAAAGGAAGATGTCGGGAAGGCGAAGGAGCTGATCGGAGGGGTGGTGCACGTAATTGGGGAACTTGTGGAGGGTCAAGGGGTGGAGATCGTTGGGCTTGACGCGTGGCTGTGAGGTTTGGGAGTAGCATTGAATATCAAAATAATAGTCTCTGCATCTCGTGTATATGCCAACTCCACCACTGCCTAGTTGGGAAAAGGTATAATCACTGCTCCTGGGGCACGGCAACGCCAGCGACAATGCATACACGAACTGACCCGTGAGGCAGACGTGAATAGGAACGGCGTCCACCTAGGGTTCATAGCTTAATAATTCATTGTTGCGGGAGGGGAACGTTATATACAGCAAAAAGACCAATATTCTTGAGGCACGTCTCCATTCGCCAGCGACTGAATCATCCTCACACGTCTGCACTCATCCTGACAGGCTCGTATCCCCTTGCGCCTGCCCCCCCAGCACCCATCATGGCCCTCAACCGGCCTAACAACGCGCCCCGCTTCCCTCCAGACCCACTGCCACCTCCCAAGTAAACCTCGTCGTCCTCCCCGCGACGCCTCTTTGACTCGAGGAACCCTTCGTCGGGCACTTCGTACACAATCCGGTAATCGACACCCAGCGTCTTCCCTGCCGTCCAGAAATCCGTACAATTCCCCACCACGCCAACGCTGAACGGGTTCCGCGCCGTCTTGGCACGTTTAAGGCCTTCGCCTGCGCGGAACTTGGTGTATCGCTCGAGGCCGGTAAGGGACATGATAGTTCCAGAGATCTTGCCGCAGCACCCAGCGATACCATGCTGATGTTTGTGGCGGTGTCCGTGTCCTTCACCTGGGGTGTGCGGGTGGGAGTGGCCGTCCTGGCCGTTGAGACTTGTGCCCCCCTTTCCGCCCATGAATCCATATCGGCCCAGGTTCGAGACTTCGAGCGTGGTCATCTGGCGTGCGACTTGCCAGAGTTGTCCGGCGAGGAGAATTAAAGTCCATGAAAGCTGGAGAGAGGCCCATAGGACAAGCGAGATCATGAAGGTGTTGGCGGCTGTAAATTCGCAGAGATCGGCGGAAAGCGGGCAGGTAGATGGTTGCGCTGGTGGAGGTGGAGTCGGGGCGCCAGGGTGGGTAGGTTTTTGGGAAACCGGCAGGGTGAAGTCTACGGGGAAAGCGTATTAGAGTAATTGACGTGAAACTAAGCTCAACCATACATTGCCATGCGAGATAGTTGAACCATAATATCCCAGATACAAGCGTGCTCACGAATATTATAAATTGTCGGTGATTGTGCACGCCCACTGTGAGGGATTAGTATAGGTGAAATAGGGAAAGTTAAAGTTAAAATTGCATACCACAGTTCCAAACCCATGGGCAGTGACTGCATTGGGGATCGGAACATCAATACTTTGTTGAATAAATCAAATATAATCATATACTCACTGATCAAATCGCGCAACACACCGATCACACACTCGACAATGCTTTGATCGCAAAGGTTTCCGTGCCTACGGCGCACCGAGATGGGTAACGTTTCATAGAATTCACAAATGCCACCACTCACCAAACACGAGATACAAAACGTCTGGCCATTGAGCTTTCCCCCCGACGCGAGCTTTTCAATAATCTGATAATTCGAAACGTATCAGTTCGGGGCTCGTAACACAAACAGTTCTCAGCCCGTGGGAAACTTCGAGCAAGAACTGGTATTGGAATCAGAGCGAAGCTTACAGATTTCATTTCACCTTCGCTTCCAGGCCTTGGGCACGTACCCGGGTCCAGTGTGATAGCACGGAAAAAGTTGTATGCGCATAAGGAAGCAGAGAGGAAGTATATCAAGTGGGCAAGAGAATGATCCGGAAGAGCTGCGTGAAACAAGTGTGGAATGAATAGGCTGGCAAACTACATCCGGGAGGACGGCAGGCTTACCGGGAATAAGCATAGTGGCCCAGCCCCATGTTACCCAAATCAAGCTGCCCAGGATAATACCAGCAAAATAGGGGGACGCGGTTAGGGGTTCGGAATAGGACTTGTTATTCAGGAGCACGCGGGATATAATCTGTGCACAAGGATAGGCGTTGGCAAGATGCCAAATATAAGTTTACCGAGAAGACCGACGTACATGATGCATGCCGAAGAATTCCGCCATGGCAAAGGGGATGCCAGTATACCACGGTAATGTATCAAGCGTTTTGAAAATGAGATATAAAAAGGCGGTGGGAGTGAGTAGGACGGCGAGTTTAGTGTTACGCTACGAGAGGGATCAGTCCATGACTGAGGGATCGTGAGTAATGACGGCATACCTCGCTCAGTGGCTTGGCGCGTTTACGACCATCTTCATCAAAACCTCCCTCCTCGAGGGCCTTCCTCCACGCACCAATGCTCTTGAGTTCAACAGCCATATCGCGCGCCGTCTTCCCATCCGAGCTCCTTGCGCCCAGGTCGGCACCGGACTCGACCAAACGGCGAATGCACGTCCGGTTTCCACGCACGACCGACCAATGGAGTGGTGTGAGACCAGCCATATCAACTGCAGAGACACTAGCACCGTGCTTGAGAAGCAGATCCACAGAGAGTGCATCGCCTTGGTACGCAGCCCACATAAGCGCTGTGTGGCCGGCACTGTCTGGAGAGTCGACGGGAACCTTGTCACGGTGCTGGAGGATATACAGCAGAGGCATGACACCGCTCGAGTGCGTGACGAGGTGGAGAGTGTTGTACCCCTGGGTGTCGGAGATGGATGGGTCGGCGCCGTGCTGGAGTAAGAGTTGGATAATATAGATATATCCGCTGCGCGCAGCCCACTGCATCGGTGTGCTAACAAGTTCTCCCCCAATTGCGTCTATCTCTGCGCCGGCCTGGATGAGATACTCGCACGCCGCGAGCTGGGCGTTGATCGCAGCCCAGTGCAGGGGCGTCACATTCTGAGGATCCCGGTCTGTCGCAGTCGCTAACCCTCTAGATATTATCGACTGGAGTAGCGGTACGTCTCCTTTTTGCGCCGCCAGAAATATGTTCGTCTGCAGAGGCGTTAGCTGGGTATCCGTGTTACGCAAGTGCGAATGCTTACGTCGTCACCTTCGTCCGGGACCTGGATCGTTGCTGTCGGATTGTGCGCGACGTCTCCAGCACTCACACTCTCCGTGCTCAAGCCTGTACTTGCGGCACCTTTAGTCGAAAACCCGGTGAGCTCGTTCATGGTCGTTTCTGGAAGGATAGTCACGTAGCGTAACGTCACCAATTGGTTATTTGAAAATCACGTGTTCCATTCCCTGTCAAATCAAGCTGCACAGCTATCTTTTATGACCCAGGATATAAACCACCTCGTATAATTTTCTCGTCAAGTTCTGCACTTGAACAGCGTAAGAATTACACAAAATCAGCCTTTCCATAATACATGTTCCAGGCCGCATAGCGTTTTTGAATTTTTCCATCAGCGTGGGGTGAGTTGATGATTTCTTTCCTCGAAGGACCCACCTCCCGTCTTTAACTCCCACCAACACGAACGGTGCCCGAGTAACAGATAGGTAAGCTATTAGGTACAAAAAGCGGGCAATCATCGGTCCTACGTCTCGCATATATGTACAAGGACAGAACTGGTTATCGGGCCGTGCGGCCATTTTCGCCAAGCACTTTTGCATCGCAGGTTCCCCGCCGGGGGACGGAGCAACGAGACAAAAAGAGTTTGTAGACAGGTCCGTTGAAAGCGATACGGCAAGTACTTGGCGTGGGACCAACAGCTGATACTCGGATAAACTCGTCAAATATAACGGGTATACAAAAGAAGGCAGGTACACGCGACGTATCATAGGCGGCCGTAAGTTTTATTTAGGAATCCAATGCCTTGGCACTGTTGGTTGATTGGCAGTTTACCACCGCTTCGACGCCGCTAATAGGCTTCTCGGCTGGGCATATCTCCCATGTGGCCAAGGAATAAGAAACATGCATACTTTGCCACTTCCAAAGCTACTGATCCCTGCTCATGCGACCTCTACCGGAGGAATTCAGCCCTATTTGGCATTTTGAACCGTTGATAGGACACTATCTGCTCACTCACGTGGCGGTCACCTAAGCCCTCCAACTGCCTCTAGTCCCTCCCCGACATGATACGTTTGCATCAAGCGGGCCGCTTGCAACATCAATGGTCTTGGCAGCGGTCCGGTTTCTCTAGCTAGCTGAGCAATTTTGTGATATAAAATGTGATTTGGTCAACTTCACCTCCTATCACCCAACTTTTACAGCTTTACTTCGCCTTTCAGCCTTACATCGCCATGATTGCCGTCCCATACGTCGCTCTTGCTGCTCTCGCTGCATCTCTCTTTGGTTCCGCTGCCGCTGCTCCCTCTCCCACCACCACCCATGTCGATGAGTTTGTCCGCCGCGACGCCGATGCCCCACCGTTCGTCAAGCGTGCTGCCAGCTGCGCCTTCCCCACTCCTCCCAAGACCTCGTCCTTGAGTGCTCCCATCACCGTTACGGGTACTTTTGACGGTATGACAATGTCGCTGGATGAATGCCCTATAGTCTGACCCGGGTACTTGAACAGGTGGAAACGTTAGGTTCGACCGTGGCTCCGGTGCTTGCACCGGCCAGTCTGAGGGAGGTGACGCTGAT
>WSTK01000864.1:0-13225 GCA_019616945.1 Ceratobasidium sp. 414 | reverse complement strand
TAGTATGTTAACTTACTTTTCTGTCTCAAAGGCACTTTAGGTTGAAACTTAGGGAATCTTGGGACATCCCAAAATGTCCGAAATGGGTCGTTTCCACCCAACAAAGTAAAATTTCGACGTTTCGCCCCAACTTTTGGGGCATCGACTTCATACAGTGGTCGTCATCACACCTGAATAGACCGAGATGATGTTTAGTGTCAAGTAAGACAGTTCAAAACAGCCGGTATTATTACTGTAACAGTAAAGCGGTCAGCCAACTAATATGAGGTTTATGAAGGGATAAATACTCACAAAACTTGGGAGGGCGTGTCCGTACTGGTAGAGCCACGGTAGCAGGCCAAACGGCATAGTTACCCCTCGAATTATTGATGATGATAAACGGGGGCAAGGACGAATTGTTAGATTCAGTAAAGCGATACCATTGTATGAACACCTACTGTCGTGACCCATTTAATAATGATGGGTCACAACTGGATTCAAACTGACGACCTTTACCTAATCGATCACGTGAGGGGGGGGGCGTCTCTTACCTTACAACACTCCCCCCTCCCCCCCCTCGGTCACATGACCTCGGACCTAGCGCGGCACCGAGGCGTAGCCTCTTTTAACATTGGGTGCCGCCCTAGCTTAAGTAATATAATAACCGGTACCGATGGACTATTGATAGAACTCCCATGATTGGCGCATACAACCAGATGACTAGGTGTATGCTTAGTATAGATGACTCGCACTTGTAGATAGATGACTAGGCTGCTTTCCAGAGCAGTATATATAGAGTGACAGCAAGCCTGAGTAGTCCTCAGCTTGCTTGTCTTGACACCCCATCTTCCCTCATACTTAGAACTCTTAACTGAGCTTTCGCTTACATTGTCCACCAAATAGGGAAATACCCGTCACAACAGCTCCTCTGGGAAGTACCCAGCAGTATTGCATAAGCGTGCAAATAAGAAGTGACCACAAAGAACGGAGGGTCGCGACACCTACGGTATTCGCTTAGTATAGAACAATTAGTAACATAGCTAGCGTTTCACTTATATGCGCTTAACTCCATTGTATGCGCATATACCGTTGTCTACGGTATCGCCTTTGTTGTTAGTTTAGTATATAGCATGTACCCCTTTTTGCTTAATAGACTATCTTCTTATATCATTTACACTGCGTGTGCTTAAGTATTATATCTACACTAGTGTTATTTTACAACAGGACGTCATCAAGCACGGCGTCAAGATGGTAATTATTGCTTCAGCCGCCAGCCCAAGCCCAGCAATGCAGATATATGTGGAGGCGAAATAGAGGAAGAATCCCCACTGTAGGTATACCTAGCGTCAAACGATGATGAAACCGCAGAGAGGCCATGGCAAAGGCGAGCGAAGGGGGAAGGCAGAGGCTCAGTTGAACCAGAATGAGGGGCCGGGGATATGGCTGGGGTTTGAGGAATGGACTTGGAAGGGCGCGAGCAGCATCGTTGGACATCATATGCCGCCTAATGTTAGCGCATACATAAATTGAAAATGAGTTGGACACACCGTGATGAATGCAAGACTCAGTAGTAAATCTGTTCGGCAAGCGTGATAGCCGTGGCGACAGGTGCACTGTGATTGAGTTCACCATCAGCCTTTAGTTACGTGTCATCAAGCGTTTACTGCTTACGTTGTATGGTCTCAAATTCTCGGCAGCCCACCATACCCCGTTCAATGTCCGAGGTGCAGAAGCGAGTCTGCAACACAGTTGTATGCGGATTTTCCTTCGTTTGCGTGCGGATTGTAAATAGAAAAAAAATGGTTTAATTGATATAATCCAGGCGTTACATGCGTAAAAACCGAATGCTTCTTCAGAAAGTCCGCAGCTAAAATACAGAAAGTCCGAAGTCAAACGACAGGAAGACCGGAGAACAAATGTGAGGAATCCGACGTATATATGCGAAAAGTCCAGCAGGTACAGAAAATCCGGATGCTACATGCGAACAATCTGAAAGTAAAGAGCGAAAAATCCGAAAGCGAAAAGCAGCGAAAAGTCCATACATTTCACACGCACCAAACCGACACTACCGAATCCGCAGTTTGTACGCGTTTTATATGGATGAGAACTATGGTCAGTTCATTGGTTGACCTAGCCAATGAATTGGTACTTACTATATCGTTACTTGCCTGCCTTTTTGGCCTTGCCACGCTTGATCCTGTGCTTCCAATTAGTATCAAAACGTCCAACCCGTTTCGGTACTTACTTGCTCGAGTCTGACCCACCCGCCTCAACTGATTCAAGCAACTCTGCCTTGGCTGAGCGCGTGGTCGTTGGGGCTGGGGAACTATCAGGAGGGGGGCGCATAGCAGGATGACGGCAGGGCTTGCTGGCAGAAGTTGACGGGTCGGAGGGCATGCTGGCGTCTGACGATTCGGGAGCAGGCGGAGCAGGCGCCTTTTTGGCCTTTTTGGGGGCCAGGGGGGGGGGAGGTAAGCTGGCCACCTCTTCATGGTAGCTAGCCGACCAGGAGTCACTGTGATTGGCTGCTGCCTTGGGGTTTGCGCCAGCCACTTTCTCCTTGGGGGCTATATATTGTGAGAAATAGTAATTGATATATTAGAAGACTTACTCCTTTTGTTGCTGTCTTCTGTTTCTTGGCTGGTGGGGGCTGCTTGACAGTATCCAGCGTGTCGCGTTTCTAAGCATACAAGGTTAGTCACAAGTTCAAGCAATAATAGGTACTTACCTTTTGGTCACCGTTAGATGCAGTGGCCGCATTTTGGTTCACAGGGCGGGATGGAGCAGGCGAGGGAGGCGGTGAAAGGGAAGAGTCGGACGTGGCGGAAGCGGGAGTGCTGTTGTCAGTCACACGCGACTTCTGTGGGTGCTGGCATTGGCTCAAATATATAATATGTAGTGTGAGACTCACCTTGGCAGCGTGTGTAGCTGCTGTCTCAGGCACTTCAGGTGTCTTACGCTTCTGTGGGATCATATTAGTCAGCTATCCAAATGTAGATGCTTACGTACCTTGGGGTTAGCCGAAGGCAAGCCAAGTACCAATGTATCTTGGGTAGATTCCTACAGAGATGATTAGAATTTTTTTTTTTAATTAAAACAATGTACTCACCTCTTGATTCACCATGCCCCCTGAGACATCGGGGACGGACAAGCTAGCTCGAAGGGTCAAGGTGTCAAGACCCGTCTTCTGTCGTATCTTTCGTCGTCCTTATGTAGTGGCTTTGTGTTTGTATGGTTGTAGTTTTTAGTTTGTATTAATAGAGCTATAGTTAATTACTGGTAGGTATGCTAGTCAAGTCCGGTGGTGGACAAGGTAAAGCAATCTGAGGGCCTCAGCTCGCTTTACCTTTCCTTATATACTTTTACTCAAATCGAGTCATCGGTGATGTGCAGTCTGCAGTCGATCACGTGTAGTGTCTGAAGGGGACTGGTCAATCCTCAGACATCACGTGTATTTGTTGTTGGTGACGTGGGTTATTAGGCACCATGGATTTTGCGGCTCTGAATCTTATAGGAGCCGCTCAGGGTCCTAGGTCACATGATGCTTAGTCAGGTCAGAGGTCGCACTTGCATTGCAAGGGAGAGAAGTTGCAAGTGTGAGTTAGATAACCACTGTAAGCGCCCAGGTCATGTGACCTTGATGTGGTTGCGTTACGACTGGGTTGTAACATTATTCCCCCTTTTAGACCCGTTCTTTTGGAGGAATTCCGAAGATGGAGTGTAGGGGAGGAAATCTAATTAAGTTTAAATAGTGACAGGATATATATATAGATAGATGTGAACATTTTTTAAGTAAAGTGAAAAAAGGGGGCGTTGCCCGCATCTATCCATTCAATGTTCCTTGCTACCCAGTTGTCCCCTTCTTCCCCCGCAATGTCTGACCAGCACTTCGTAATTGCTTCCCTGCTGTTACCGAGGATGATGGTGGGGCGGACCTTCATTGACTTCACCTTATTGTATTGACTGGTGAAGTCGGCTTCGTACTGGCTAAGTGCCTTGAGTGAGTACTTCCTGTTGGTATGGACCATGTCGTCCAAGATCCATACGTCAGCGTCCTTGGAGAGGGCAGCAATGTTCCATACATTGCACATGCGGCTGTGTGTTCCTTTGGATCGGGTGTAGGCCATCTTGCCCGTACTGGTCGCCCCTTTGATCACTAGGATGCAGTGGTGCATCCCGGCACGCTTCTTAGGTACTTCCCTTGTGAACCAGAGGTCCGCTTGTAGGACATGTTCTTGGTTCTCAGGGGCGGACAGGTTGACAGGGATTGGCTGGAGGAGCCCAGCATCTTCCCTATAGGTGTAGTCGGTGTATGCTCGTACCGAATTCCACTCCATGGTTAGCTGTAGCGGGCGGAGTCGCTTGTAGGTTTGGTAGAACTCCTCCTTTGTCCCTGCTGCCACGATCTCCTCTCCGTCTTCCAGGTCCGCCAGCATTCAGGACCTCTTCTTCCCCCCCTTGCTCGTGACCAGGATCCCTTCGAGGGATTCCTCTGTAAGCTCCCCGGCCATGAGCTCATCGATCTCCTCCCCTTCCTCCCTGACTGCCTTCCATAGATAGTGGAATGCTGTACAGGTCGAGCAACCCCCAGGGCCTTCGCATAAGTCCTTCGGCGCGATGTTGGGGTGATTCCCTTCGAAGTCCCAGAATCGGGGGTTGGCGGTGTTCCACCTGTGCGCCTGGCTCTTGGAGATGGTGAGGGCGTGGATATGGAGGGGGCGTTCGGGGTCGAAAGTGGGCTTGTTTGGGTCGTGTCTCTCCACCACGGCTAGTGTCTGCCAGTGGTTGGGCCTCCCTCTGCAGAATGCCTCGTATTGGGTGACCAGCCCTGCCATTGGCTCCTCTCGTAGCACACTCCATGTGAGTAGCACCGCATGCGTCATGACCCAGAAGCCGTTCCTGCCAGTCCTTTTGGCCCTGGGGGTGGGGTTGGAACCCAGCACTCTTGCAACGGCGAACCCCACCTCTGTGACCCTTCGTCGTCTTCCCTCTGCAGTATTCCCCCTTCGCTTCCAGTCATTGAGTAGGGCATTGTTGTTTGGGGGGCTGTTAAGGATGGGGGGCATGGGTATGTGTCTTTCGTTCGGCGCAGTTTCCTCTCCTTTATTTCTTTTGTGGGTTTATTGTTTTCGGCATTTCCATGCCACAATGTCACGTGATGACGCATCTCCGAGGGGTGCCCTCCCTTCGCTCGTCGGTAGCCACCTGATCCTTGCTTTGCTCGGGGCATCTACCTTCCTTGACTTCGGTCGGTGCCCCCTCTCCGACCCCTCTGGTATAACGATAAGCGTAGATTCAATCATGTGGCTTGGTCTGGTCACATGTTCAGGTTTGTTTATCTGTTTCTTCTTGTTGTTGTCACGTGACTTGGTCTGGTCACATGTTCAGGTTTGTTTTCTTGTTTGCTCGTGTTGCTGCGCTGTCCCTTGTGATAAGGTTGGGTGGGGCATTGGGTAGTTTTGCCTCAGTGTCACCTCTCAGATGTGTGTTATCACTCTTAATTACGATCCTCTTAACTGTACTTGCTGGTCGGTGCCACCTGAGGACTGTTGTCCTTATTGTGCTGCTGTCTGCAATGCTACTTTGGCCGACTTTGAGGCTGGGGTTGGTCAGTGGAAGTTGGCTGGGACACCTGGTAAGTGGGATTTTTCCTAGGTTACTCCCCCCTTCTTGGGCTGACATCCCGACAGCTCAGGAACAGACCCTGGGGGGTGAGGAGCATGCCGCTGTGGTGGCAGAATACTTCGAGGAGGGGAGGCCCCCCTCCCCCATACCAATCCCAGGGTCCCCCAACCCCTTCCTGGTCCACAACCCTCCGGGGCTGCACAACTTCATGGCCGACTTGGGACTGGAGCTTCCGGCCCGCGTGGGGGGTAGTGCGACGCAGGGGGCAGCTAAGCTTGGTCGGAAGGCAGGGGGGCCACCCGTACCATCGTTCAGGCGGCAGTAGTAAAAAGGGAAATTAGAATGCATTAGGCTATTTGTGTAAATCTATATTCTGGTACCCTCCTTCCTCGAACCAGGCATGGCAAGGGTTTAATCCACCTCCTTGACCTGGGGCAGGGCGCCTGTCATAATCTCCCTTTGGTTGCCAGTTAGGAACGTGTTCAATGCATCCTTCAAAGCCTCGGTTTCACTGGTCCCCCACTCTCCCCATCCGTCTGTCTCATACCCTTCTTTGGCTTCGGCCACAGACAATGAACTCATGCTACTGCTCAGCACCTCAAGCTCGGTCGGCTGGGGGCATATGTCCAGCCAGGTCATGAAGTCTAGGACCGTTGCGCCTTTATTGGCGATTAGCTAATACATATCTTCCGCCCCCACGGTGTCAAGTCAGCCCCAGAAATGGCTGGGAGCGATCTGCCAGAGATGTTCTGTTTCTTTCCATATTATGTGTCGTACTTCTTCCCTGGCGACCCAGTCCGGGTCTCAGTCCTTCTGGGGTTTTCCCAACTTCCTGCTTACCTTGGCCGCCTTTACCACAGCGTCCACGGTGGCTCCCACAAGGTCCCCTACCATGTACATCCTTGTTTGTGTCAGGGCCCCCTTCGACTTCAGGGCTCCACTGTGGCACCAGTGTAGCAGGCCCCTCTTTGGGTCCAGGTACTCCCGTTCCCCAACCCAGTTCAGGACATCCCACTCATGCTTGGGAATATAGTCCAAGGACACTCCAGGCAGTAGCCTCTGGGCGTACCTTTTTGATGCTTCGATTGAATCACACAGGACGCGATTCGTCCATGAGTCGCCGTGGCTCGGTGGCTCGCCTGCCTGTTTCTGTGTGTGTGCTCGATATGCGTACTGGCTTGGGGCCATCTTGTATGTTCTGGTTGTCTAGATGGTGTGTTTTGTTGCTGTGGACCAGGGCCTCCTTATTTTTCTGCTCCCCTTTGGTGTCCTCCTTTTATACTACGCCCTGGTCCACTCGAGTCAGTTGGTGACTTCCCGAGTCATTTTGGTTTGTTGCCTGGCATTGGTGCTTCAGGCTCCTTACTGCGCAAGTCATTGAGCAAGTCATTTTTGTCGGCAAAGTTCTGGGCCGGTTCCATCATATCCTCTGTGGGGTTGTATCTTTCCCAACGCACCTGGTACAGTAGTTTGCCATTCCGCCACTCCCAGTCCATGATATGGTCTACTTCGTATTCTTCCCCCTTTTCCGTGAGTACTGGGGGGGATCTGGGCTGACGTCTGTTAAATGTATCATCACTCACATAGGGCATGAGCAGGTTGGCATGAAAGACGTCGTGGATTTTCATTGTTTTGGGGATCCCCACCCTATAGGCGTGAGAGGAGATTTTCTCCATTATTGTGAATGGTCCTGCCTTCCTGTTATCTAACTTTTTGCTGGGTCTCCGTGTTTTTACATTGGCCAGGAGCAGCCATACCTGGTCTCCCACGTCGAACTCCTTGGTCAACAGGATGGTCCCCTGGTTCAATTCCATGGCGGCCTTGACCTCATCCCATATCCTTTCGAAGGAGGCATGTACCTCCTCGGCTCTTGGGATTTCGGTCATTACAGTCTCTTCCAGGTTGTGGTCCCACTTTGGTCTCATCCCATATATCGTTTCGAACGTGGATTTGCCTGTTGCAGTGTTCTGATGATTGTTGTGGCAGAATTCTGCTAGCGGTAGCCATCCCACCCAGTCGTCCTGTCTATAATTGCAGAAGGTTCTCAGGTACCCTTCTACCAACTGATTGGTTCTCTCCGATATCCCGTCCGTTTCCAGGTGGAAGGTGGTGGACAACCTGGGCTCAATTCCAAGCTTCTTGTATAACGCCCGGAGGAACTTACTGTTGAACGTGGTTCCTCTGTTGGATACATTGGTTTGGGGCAGTCCATGTAGCTGCCATACTTCTTTGAGGAATATTTGCGCCAGTTCCTCCACGTTCGTGGATTCATGGCACGGGATAAAGTGTGCTTGCCGGGAGAATCTGTCCATTACTGTTAGTATGCTGTCAAATCCGTTGGACTTTGGTAGCTTGACTATAAAGTCGTAAGCGATGTCTGTCCATGGTCGTTCAGGAAGAGGAAGCAGTTTTGGGGGTACCTGCACTTTGTGTCCTTTGCTCCTTTGGCATGTTTCACAGGTTTCCACGTATCTATTCACTTGGGCTTTCATGCCTGGCCAGTAGTATCTTCTGGACAGCAACTCCAGGGTTCTCGCTTGTCCCTGATGGCCCGCCACTGGAGAGTCATGGTGGGATTCCAGCAGTGTCAGCCGGATGTCCTTATCCTCAGGGACATAAATCCTATTATCGTACCATAGCAGGCCCTCCTCCCAGGAATACCTTGCAAACTGCTTTCTTACCGTGGGGGGTAGATCGTCCTTTTTCTGTGTGCTGTTTATCAGCATAACCAGAGATTCATCTTCTTCTTGTGCTTCCCTGATCTGCTGGGCCAGACTCAGGGATATCTCAGCTTGGAACCCCAGCAATTTATCACTTGGGATCATAACCTGGGGGGTATTTGGTATATTGCTGTGGTCGTCTCTTCGCGACAGGGTGTCGGGTTTGTTTGACATTTTTCCTGGTCAGTACACAATCTGGAAGTTGAAGGAAGATAGTATGGTGTGCTGCCTTGCATGACGTCCATTCCATACCTGTGCTTTGTTCCAGAACTGGAGGTTCCGATGGTCCATGTATACGGTCACCGGTATCTCAGTTCCTTCCAGGAACAATCTCCAATATTCAAGGGATCGGATTATGGCTAACAGTTCCTTGTTGTGGGTGTCGTAGTTCTTCTGGGGTGGTGTGAAGCTTTCAGATAGAAATGCTATGGGGTGTAGGCATCCATCCTCCCCTTTCTGGCTCAATACTGCTCCTAGGGCCACCCCCGAGGCATCAGTTTCTAGAATGTATGCCTTCTTGGGGTCCGGGTGGATAAGTACTGGCTCCTTCGACACTTCCTCCTTTATCATTTCGAAGGCTGTATTTTCTTCCTGGCCCCATGTCCAGGCGGTGTCCTTCTGGGTTAGTGCCGTGAGTGGTTTTGCTAAAGAACTAAAGTCCTTTACGAACCTTCAGTAGAAGTTTGTGAATCCTAAAAAGGACTGTAGCTGTTTCACTGTAGTCGGAGGTTTCCACTCCATTATTGCCTTCACCTTGTCTTTTTCCATTGAAATCCCGGTTGGGGATATTGTAATACCGATGAAACTTGTGGTTTTTACTTGGAAATGGCATTTGTGGGGTTTTAGGAATAGGTGGTTCTTCCACAGTCGAGATAATACTTCTTGGACTTGTTCCGTGTGTTTCCTTTCGTCCGGGGAGTAGACAAGTATATTGTCCATGTACACCACCACGTAATCATCTATAATGTCGTGGAATATGTCATTCATGAATCATTGGAATGTGGCAGGACCGTTTTTGACTCCAAAGGGCATGACCAAGTACTCGAACAGCCCTTCCTTTGTGCAGAAGGCTGTCTTCCACTCGTCGCCTTCTTTTATTCGTATGTTGTTGAACCCCCAACGGATGTCCATCTTAGTAAACACTTTGGCCTCTTTTAGTTTCTCGATCAGGTCCACCTGTACAGGCATCAGGAATTGGTCTGGCTTGGTTATCGCATTGAGCTTCCTGTAGTCTACTACTAACCGGAGTCCTCCATCTGCTTTGTTTACGTAAAAGCAGGGGGATGCTACTGGAGAATAGCTCGGGTGGATCTTCCTGTCCTGCAGCTCCTTATCAAGATACTCCTTCAGGGCTCTAGCTTCAGCCAGTGACATTGGGTAGGTTTTTGCCGGTTTTGGTAGTTCGGCCCCTGGCTCAAACTCAATTGTACAATCGAATGTTCGGTGGGGTGGTAGTTCGCTAAAGCCTTCTTCTTGAAATAGGTCCTGGAAGGCCCGGAATTCTTCCAGTATCTCCTCTAGGTCGACCCCCTTCTTTCCGAGGATAGGCTCATCATGGTAGGATATAGACCTGTCGCCCCACTGGATAATCAGCTCGGCCTCCTCCAGCCAGTCCTTTCCCAGGATGAGCTCCTTATCTCCTAAGGGCATGACATATAGCTCTTGTGTGGACGTTCTTCCTGCTACCTCCAGTGTGGCATTTACCTTTTGTGATATCTTGTTTTTTACCTCCTTACCGTCAATGGCAATGATGGTCCTTTTGTTTTTGAGCTTAATAGTAGGAATTCCGTTTTCCTTTGTGTAGGTGCTGTTGATGAAGCTCTTCGACGACCCAGAGTCAATGAGTGTCTTTGTTGGTTCCATGATCCCTCGATCACTGTGTATATCATTGTTTGACTACTTGATTTCTTCAGGTAATATACATTGGCAATCCCGGGTTTGTGAGAACTCTCGGACATGGGTGCCACAAGTCCCTCTAGTTTTCCAACTCAGACTCTGAGTCCTCCTTGGCTTCTTTGTCGACCTTGGCTGTCTTACCATGGGCGTTCTTCCCTTTCTTGTCGTATCCATTGACCTCAACACTCCTTTATGACATGTCCAGGTTTGGCACATTTGATGCACAATCCCTCCTTCCGCTGTCAGTTCTTTTCTTCGTTTGGTACTAGGGTTACCTTCACCATTGTGGTGGCTTCCTTCCCTTTGTAGTGGGTTCTCAGCGTAGTTCCCCCTTTGCCTTTGGAGGGTGGATGTGCAGGGGCTTTGTTGCTGTTTATCTTACTGTTCACATAGATCATGTCATCTGCCTTACATGCTAGCGCAATCCATTGCTCCAATGTGACGTTCTCCGGCTCTCCGAAGATTTGCAACCTCATCAGCTCCATTTTGACTTGGGGTTTGAGCCCTTCCATGTACTGGTCCTTCAGGGTTTGTTCGTTCCAATCCACCTCCTGGGCCAGTGTCCTGAAGGCAACTGTATAGTTTTGGGCGCTCGTTGTTTGGGTTAGCTTGCTGAGTTCCCTTACCACTTTTTCCTTTTTTGCAGGGTCCAAGAAGTGCGTGAGGAATCCCTTCTTGAAGGAGCTCCACAATTCCAGGAATTCGTGGTTCTCTTGTGCAGCCGATAGTCGTAACAGTGGTTGTGCCCAATTCATTGCGTCTCCCACACTCATGTTCATTAGGGTTGCTCGTATTTTCCAGTTGTCATTGAAGGTTCCCTCCTCATAGTCTTGGAAGTGAACTTCCATCCTGATAATAAAGGCTTCTCCTTCCTTTCCTTTCTTTCCGTTGAAGGGTTCAGGTTTCTTTGTCCGAGCTTCCTTTGGGATTGTCGTTCCTGCTGTGGTCGTTTGGTTCAGATAGGGCTCCTCCCCTTCATCAACTTGCTTTTGGGTTGGTGGCCTGACCCTTCGCAACCCTTCAGGTTTCGTAGTAGATTCCCTAGCAAAGGAGGTGTGACGGTCAGTATAGGGGCGCATCGGCAGGTTGTCCCACCCTTCCTCATCCTCAGTGAGCACCGTCCCTTGGGTCTGGGTGGCGGGCTCTACCACTGGAGTCGGGGCGGTCGTTTGCCTGGTGGAAGTCTCTCGGAAGTCTCTTACTTCATTCGCTAGGTTCATAATCTGCTGTTCAAGAGCTGTCAGTATTTCCTCTACCCCCCTTAGCCCTTTGGCCTGGTTGACGAGTCCTTGGTTTATTTCCCTGATGGTTGATGTTATCTGGCTGATAGAGTCATTGACACTCCTGATTTGAATTCCAGTTCCCCTCGTTGCTGACTCTGCCTCCTTTGCAGCATGGTAGGCACTGTAAGCATTATCCTGGCCTGCGCCTGCCCTCTTTCTGGTGTCCTCCAGTCTAGCTCCTTGACTGGTTAGGAGGCGTTCGCAGTCTGCTACGGCCTGCACATTCCTGGCTATTTCAGTATTGGTTCTCTGCTGGAGCGCTGTTAACCCTGATCGAAGTGCGGCAGCTATGATCTGGATCAGATTAGTATCAACGTCTGGCCCCATGGTTGCTGGGAGGGCAGACGTCCTAATGATGGCTTCAGCTGCTTGCCCTTCAATCACCCTGGTCATCTCTTCCACTTCCTGAAATGAGCTTTCCAGAGGTTCAGTAGTAGGCTCCGTTGGTAACACGGTCGAATCTGGGTTAGGCGATTCTTCCATTGCCAACACCCCGAATCCGGCTGTTGGTGGTCCGACTCCAGTCGTCGCCCTACTCAGTTGTTGGGGTATCGGGTGTAGCAATGTTGTTGCTGACAGCATTCCTCCTGGCATTTCAAGGAGTGAGCTGTTATCTTCTGTAGGTTGAGTCTTGGGTGGAGGGGGGGTGGCGGATGTGGCCCTGCTCACTGATCAGGTCGTTCTGCGGTTCTCATTGGTCTGCTGAGACATAGTTTCTGTTTGTTCTCTTATGGATCTCAGAGGTTAGCTGGTTTCTTTCTCATGTACTCAGCCCTGATGTCTGTGCTAGGTATCTGGTTCACCACTAGATAAGTGTGAAGATTGCTTTACAATGTCAAGACCCATCTTCTGTCGTATCTTTCATTGTCCTTATGTAGTGGCTTTGTGTTTGTATGGTTGTAGTTTTTAGTTTGTATTAATAGAGCTATAGTTAATTACTGGTAGGTATGCTAGTCAAGTCCGGTGGTGGACAAGGTAAAGCAATCTGAGGGCCTCAGCTCACTTTACCTTTCCTTATGTACTTTTACTCAAATCGAGTCATTGGTGATGTGCAGTCTGCAGTCGATCACGTGTAGTGTCTGAAGGGGACTGGTCAATCCTCAGACATCACGTGTATTTGTTGTTGGTGATGTGGGTTATTAGGCACCATGGATTTTGTGGCTCTGAATCTTATAGGAGCCCCTCAGGGTCCTAGGTCACATGATGCTTAGTCAGGTCGGAGGTCACACTTGCATTGCAAGGGAGAGAAGTTGCAAGTGCAAGTTAGATAACCACTGTAAGCACCCAGGTCATGTGACCTTGATGTGGTTGTGTTATGACTGGGTCGTAACACAAGGGGATGGGGCTGTTGACAGACTCGGTGCTCTCTATGCACCTTGCCAGCTGATATGCAAAGTTAGTCATTATCCAAGAGCAACAGGATGTACTCACCTTCTTTTGAGGGTGAGCCTTTGGCATTTCCTCGTCCTCACCCTGCTCATCCTCCTTGTCCTCCTTCTCCTCACCATTCTCCTTCTCCTCCTCATCTTCGGTAAGCACCAGCCCAACGTTGTCTTGACCGCCAGGCTGATTGGGCTCTTCAGCTGTTTGCGCTCACTTCTTGCCCTTATCCTTCTTGTTATAGATCAGGTAAATTTATGTGAATATATGCGCTGGGGTAAGCGCAGTCCTTGAATGTAAATATTGAAGCAGATCTAGGTAGATCTGGCTGAGTAGACTAAG
>WSTK01000863.1:0-13241 GCA_019616945.1 Ceratobasidium sp. 414 | reverse complement strand
TAAGAGTTCTAAGTATGAGGGAAGATGGGGTGTCAAGACAAGCAAGCTGAGGGGACTCAGGCTTGCTGTTACTCTATATATACTGCTCTGAGAGCAGGTGAGTCATCTATCTACAAGTACGAGTCATCTATACAAAGTATGCACCAATCATAGTGGTCACAATAATAGTCCGTTACATAAGGCAAAAGCGTGGCACCCCTGACGCTGGGGACGCTGCGCTCCCCCGCCCCCTAGCCACGGGCCAATGTTAATGCCCGCGGGCGAGGTCCGAATATCTCTAAGTTAAGTATATTACTAATTAAAATGATTATGTAAAACTACCACTCCCACTTGGAATGTAATACCTTTAGAGAGCACAGCCACCGAGTGGTAGATCATGTGACTGTATGAGTTAAGCGCCGGGGGGCTTAGAGAGAGCTAGTGAGGGTCACCAAAGGTTATGTGGTCGATTACGTGAAGGTCGTTGGTTCGAGTCGCGATCTGGTGAGGCATTAATTGGATGGCTCACGACAGCCTGTGCTTATGAGCAAGGTATTGCCTGTAAAACCTGTTGAGGGCCGACTGTGTGTTCAACTTGCGCGTTGGGGGCGACTTAAGCCGGTGCTTAGCTGAAGGTCATGTAATATGGCCCCTCTCGTCGCGGACGATGACTGCCTTCATCTCATCCGATCACCCTCACCCTCCCCCAACCTCTCGAGCACGGCACCATCCCTATCGGCGACTTTTAGCTTGCAGCCAAGGTTCGCAGGGATATTGAAGCCAGGCACGGGACAATGGGTAGACAAGCCTAGGGGAAGCTGGGATCAGCTCGAGTGTATGGGAAGTTGGGGTGGACTACGTCCCGCCGGGAGCTAGGACGAACTGCGGCGTATGGGTGGCCACGATGCATTCAGCCGCGCAGGGGGCGACAGTGCGCTCAGTCGACCAGGCAGCAAATCCGGCCTCGCCAGTCGCTCTCCCGTGCTCAGCCCTCCTAATCCGCTGCCTGCCACTACCGCCGCTCCAAAAACGTTGGCCACCTCGGCGGATGTATGTCGCGCGGTGTATCGGATTGAGGTCACCAAGCACACCGAAGGCGACGACTGGTAAGCTGCCTACCTGCCATTCTTCGTTGCTGACCCGCGCACCCTCCACGCCTGGTGGGTGCCATTGACTTGGGCTGTCCCGCGCCGGCCGCGCATGCCTAACCACTTCCCTGCTCCCGCCCTCTCGCTTGCCCGTCCTCCCGCTCTCGCCCTTTCCCTTACATACACACAGCGCTCAGAGGTGTACTGCTGCTGTGCTGCGCGGTCTTGCCCGAGCCTGTGGCGTTGCGCTCTCCCTGGCGCGCACAGGCTCATGCCCGCGCCATGCTCATTTTTCCACCCAGTCACCCACTTCTGGTCACTCGATCACGCCCATTCTCAGCCGCGGGCCTGCGCCCGCCCTGTTTGCTGGCCCGTTGGCGTGCGCGCCCACGCTGGACATCCCACAGCTGCCCTCGCTTATACCCAGGCTCATTCGCCCGCACCCACACTCACTGCTCGCCCACTTAGGTGAGACCCGCGGTGCAGCCACGTCGTCCCCGCCGCTCACCGCTCCTCTCACCCTCGCTCGTTCGTCATTCGCGCCCACCCTGATCGCTCGTCCACCCTCTTGCGCACTCACGCCCTCTGGCTCACTCTTGCTTGCCCGCTGTGTCGCGCTATTTTGCCTTCATCCTTGCGCTCGCCCCCAGTGTCGCGCTCACCCTGGCACGCGCACACCGTTGCTCACCTGGCCTGCTCCCCACCCCTCGCCGCCTGTTTGCCTACTTGCCCACGCCCGCGGTTGCCTGCCTACTGGCGCTCTCCCACGCTGGGCCTGATCACCCTGGTATCTGCCCTTGGCAGTAGGTACTCCGGCGCCCGCTTGCCTGCACCCTCGGGCGGCCTGTGCCTTCTCAACCACACCTGCCTTGCCCTCGCCCTGCCTCCCTCATGCACTCCCCCTCTTCCTCTTGCAGGCTAGAGTGATCCCGGTCAACTGAGCCAGCAAGAGCGGGGACCCAACTCGAGCCTGCGTGCATGCCTCGAGGGCCTGAGCCCCATTGGCTGGAGCTGCAAAGACTGTGAGCTGCACTCCCAATCCATGAGCTGCACACGGCCCCACCCCTTCAACGTCCCGTGCGCCCCACCTGTCCTTGAGTATGGCAGCTCAGATCGCGCGCCGTCACCCGAGAGCGAGGTCTCCTGGAGTCTTCCGGCTGTGGGTGCGACGCACCTTGCCAGCAGCTGCTGGATGGGCATGGACTATGAGGGCATCAAGTGCTGGGCGCGTGGTGTGTGCAGCTTTCCTGATGACAGTCTGTCCGAGGACCTTCCTGAGGGTGATGACAGCAATGTTTTCTGCTCCGCACACAATGTTACTGCCATGCTGCCCGCCAGTGCCCATGTCACCTGCTGTCAAGCCTCATGTAATGGTGTCGACGAGACGACAAGTGAATAGTAAAAGGAGACTAGAATTGACCAAGAGGTCGAGTTCTTGAGAGACCTCTTCGAACTCGACCCGCATTATATACATGTAGCAAGCCACGAGAAAACAAACTGAGTCATACAAGTGCACAGCATCGAGAAGCCACTAATTGGCAAATCGATATCAAATACAGACACGTCAGCATTCCAGAAAGTTCCACGAGTCACATGACTCTAGTATGAGTCATGGGCGCTGATGAGGTAAGATTAAATAAAATCAGAATATATGCAATCGTCGTGTCAGGTCATGACACCTGCCGTGTCACAGCGGACAACCCGGTTTTTTCCGGGTGCCACATTTTCCTGTCAGCACCCGTGCGGTGTTTATTGTGGGCGCTGTGGTGTTTTTCTCGGCACCCAGTGGTGTTTGTTCATGCTGATCCTCTCGAGTATATAACCCCCCTCACTTGTGCCTCGTCCCACCAACACTCGCCTCCTGTGTCTTGTCCATACTACTTGACCCCTACTCCCCGAGTATTACTCTCTAAGGTGAGTGTTTATTTTTACTTGTCTGTAGCTTTGACTAACACGTCTCTATATACTCCAGGACTGTGAGTTTTGCTGCTTCTGCATATCGTTGTTTCTGTTTGTTGGTGGTATCTTTAGTTTCTGTTCTGCGACATTATGTAATGTAACATAGCAATAAGTAACCAGTCCCCTTTGACATTGTGTGATCACAAGAGTGCTCGATTGAGCAACCTTTTTTGCTTTTGATTTAAATTTGATTAGGTTTCTGTTTGTTGACGCTTGTTTGATGATATCCGATCTATTGTTTCCTGATTGATTTTGTCCAAATTATGTCATGTAATGAGCTGATAGAATCTAGTCCAATATCAGGGCTAATTTACAGGGATAATTTGCCTTCATTTCATGGTGTAATTTCAGGGCGCAATTTCACTGCATAATTTGACTTAATTTGGGGATGTAATTTGGTGATACAATTAATATGTCAAATAAGCGCAAACTATAGTGGGGGGTTAGTTAATGGTGTAATGGCTAAATATCAGCACATTTACGGCAATATTACCCACATTTTTTTGCTGAGATAGCCAACACTCAGACCAGACTGCTGTAACAGGTAGAAAACGCTTTTGCTGGTATGTTTTGCATGCATGTACATCCCTAGGACCTTTGGCAAAGTGTTTCGGGTGGAATTCAGGCGAAATGCTAACGCAGAAATTTGCTGAACGATTGCCTTTGCGTGTAGTTAGTAGGTGTTACACTATTTACAGAGCAGCGTACAAAGTGTGGGTGCTTCTTGGGTGGAGGCAAATATTCAAGCATACCCTCCTCGTCTTGCTCCTCGTCTGAGTCTGGGCCATTGTCGCTCTCATCCTCGATTCCATCGCCCGTAAGCGCAGCCAGCAGCGAAACAAGACTAGGACACTTGGTTTTAACATTGTCGAACATAGTGTCCAAGGTTATCATCGATACATAGCCCATGTTTGCAAGTTCACTGTCACAAAGCGTCTGATCTGCTGAGAAGTCGTCCAGCTCACTGTGGAAGATGTTCTGCATCGTTGATAGCGCAAATGCATCGAGAACCTTACGTCCTGCGACAGGACGGGAGCCGCCTCCACAGGGTGAGCGATCGGGTGAGTAGGAGTTATTGAGCAGTGTCAGAAACCTGTCGCTTTGATAGAGACCTTTCTGTGCTCGTTGGGCAATCGCTGGCTCACGCAAAGTACTATTTCCATAGCAGATAGCGCAGACAAAGCTAGCGAAAGTCATACCCAGCTCCTCGATTAACTGCAGTACCCTTTGGCACTTGCCCTCCTCTGTTTCGGGTGCTAGAGGAGGTGGGGGAGGAGGGCGCGTAGTTCGTGGCCGTGGGATGCGAGAACCGCCGGCAGTGGAGGTATTTTCTCGTGGCAAAGCCGCCAAGCGATTTGAAAACCAATGAGAGTGATTGTTTCCACGCATTTACGTTAGCAAAACTGAGTTTCACGAAGAACAGCGTGTCGAGATGGAGGCGAGTGACTGGTGATTTGACATCGGCGTTAATGTCGGCAATCACTTTCCTAGTAAATCTCACCCTCACCGTGCACCTCGTAGATATTCGTGTGAAATATATCATGCAAAACCAGCTATGCGAACTAGCATTATCAATACCTGGCTCCAATTTATATTAAGTGATTATTGTACATTTGTGATGTAGTGAGGGAGCACTGAGACAGACCAACCAGCAGCCCGGCCACAAGGACCCGTCCGCTAAGCTACCTGGGACGACCTTCGAAGCGCCGATTACTTGTCATCATAGCACGTGACATCGTCCCAGAAAGGTAGGTTAGTTCTAGGCAACCCCACGGAGCTCGCAGCCGAGGATTACTTGTTATCACTGGCTGAGTCAGAAGCGCCAAATCGGGAAGCTTGGTACTAGGCAAGGCGTGCCTGTCGAGAATTCCTGGGTTCCGACATCCGGGAGGGTGGGGTGGACCTGGTGGTGGCCCTCCTGCATACCACCACCATCCATGTCGGAGGCGAGGATGCGGAGGGCACGGTCTGGGTTCCAACGAGGTGGCGGGGGGAGGAAGGCGCTTTCAGACCACCCGGCCCTGGCCCGAACTTTGGTCCCGGTCCCCGGCCCGGGTGTTTATGCCCGCCGATCCGCACAGAGTCTGCGGGAAGCTGCCCTCACTGTGCGTGCCATCGTCCTCTCACTTTGTATGTGCCGGTTGTAGCACGGACATTCGTTCCCCTGAA
The DNA here is from genome assembly GCA_019616945.1 of Ceratobasidium sp. 414. NCBI lineage: Eukaryota > Fungi > Basidiomycota > Agaricomycetes > Cantharellales > Ceratobasidiaceae > Ceratobasidium > Ceratobasidium sp. 414. Next base: position 8,046 of record WSTK01000863.1, on the reverse strand, counting down.
GGCGGCCTCTGCAGGCACCCCATCCGCGCCCCTCCACTCGATCGGTGCATTATTGGAATTCGGACCCATCTCAATGGGCGCCCTCAATTCTAAAACATAAGAGCTTGTAAGGATAGGTACCAATAGAGTGCCACTATTCAGTAGACCTTTTTCTCGACCCTCCAAGCTAGAATTGAGGGCGTCCAATATCTGCACTGGTTTGTTCCGTTCCGCCGATCATCAACTTTGGACATCAAATCGTTATGCAGTATGCTTAACCCGGAGCCGCGCTACGGCCGAGCCTAGAGTCCGTATGGAGTGGTGTTCATATAGGTTACAGTGCAAATGTGGATACGTAGTTGGCATGACGAAACCACTTCTGGGACTTGTGTGGGTAGTCGAACCTATAGGCGAAGTTGCATGGTGCTGAGTAGATTAAGTGGATGTGAAATTCGACCCCTTGCCAGCTAAACTCCACCGAAAATCTTGATACAACAGGAACGATACACGGCAACAATTGAACAAATCAAGAATAAAGTTGACTCGGGTCAAAGCAATCCTGCCATTCATTCCCAAGCTTGGCACCACGAAAGTCGAGTATCACACGATCGTCAAGCGGAAGAATTAACCAAGTAGGTGGGATCAGGATGAACTCCCGCAAGTCCTCCGGAACCCAAATGAGTCGCTCCTGGTGAGCGTTGACCACCCACCCTTGTTCGTCTAATGCCCAACGGCGTAATAGTTCTTCCGCTTTAGAGGTTGAGCACGGAGAAAAGTGGGATAAAATAGAGTGGATAGGTTAGTGAGCTGGGAATGGTAACAGGTTGCCGAACGTACATGTGAGAGTACGGGAGCTCGCGATGGCAGGGTTGGGCTTCTTTGAGGTACGTGCCAGGAATCGAGCAAGGGTAGACGGAATCAGTGTGCGATTACTTGGCTGTGGGTCCGAGGGGATTGGCTGCAAGAGGGGCTGGCTAGTGTGTGCGTCCCAGATCCGGATGGTGTTGTCATCAGAGCCAGACGCAATGTATGCGCCGTCGGGGGAGTACGCAACCGACCAGACCCATTCTGTGTGACCGTTGAGTGGCTGACCCACGGGCTGGCCAGTGTGTGCGTCCCAGATCCGGATGGTTTTGTCATCAGAGCAAGACGCAATGTCTGCGCTGACGGGCGAGTATGCAACCGACCGGACCCAGCCTGTGTGACCGTTGAGTGGCTGACGCACAGGCTGGCCAGACTGTGCGTCCCAGATCCGAACGGTCTTGTCATTTGAGCCAGACGCAATGTATGCGCCATCGGGGGAGTACGCAACCGACCGGACCGCGGCTGTGTGACCACTGAGTGGCTGACCCACAGGCCGGCCAGTGTGTGCGTCCCAGATCCGGATGGTTTTGTTATCAGAGCCGGATACAACGTATGCGCCATCGGGGGAGTACGCAACCGACCAGACCACGCTTGTGTGACCGTTGAGTGGCTGGCCCACGGGCTGGCCAGTGTGTGCGTCCCAGATCCGGATGGTCCTGTCATCAGAGCCAGACGCAATGTATGCGCCGTCGGGAGAGTACGCAACCGAGTTGACCCCACCTGCATGACCGTTGAGTATCCGACCCACACGCTGGCTAGTGTGTGCGTCCCAGATCCGGACGGTCTTGTCATCAGACCCAGACGCAATGTATGCGCCGTCGGGGGAGTACGCAACAGACCGGACATGGTAATTGTGACCGTTGAGTGGCTGACCAACGGGCTGGCCAGTCTGTGCGTCCCAGATCCGGACAGTATCGTCACTTGAGCTAGACGCAATGTATGAGCCGTCGGGGGAGTACGCAACCGACATTACCGTGTCCGTGTGACCCTCACTAGACCGATCCACAGGTTGTCCAGTATCCACAGCTGGAGGGTAAGAGATGCCCCCCGCTGCTTCGCCACTGTCGACACTCTGGGGTGAGTCTAACGTCCGTCTGTTTGGGCCATCGAGGGCCATTGAATCCTCGACACGATGTTTACGCCTGGCTCCTTTTGCCTTCACGACGTTTCGAAGCATAGGCACGTAACGCATGGACACCGGCTGATTCGAGGGCCAGAATCGTAGCGCAGAAACATAGATATGCGGCGTGCTCGCGGAAACGACACTTGATGAGAATTCTGCTACGAACTTCCAGGCGTCAATCACAAGCTGCAGGGTGGTGACTGGGCATTCGACCTCCTGCGAATCAGTGAGTAATCATCCGAACAGTTATATAGCCTACATACCTTCAGCCACAGGTGTGCACCGTGAAGTAGCTCAACTGCTTCAGGCATGCTGCGCTTGAGATTCATGATTTCCATCCAGAACAGCAGTCGCCTAGCTAGAAACTCGTGGAGGGCAGCCAACAGATCCTCAGAAGGTTTCGCTAGCTTCAGGTGTGTTCCCCAGTGTCGGCTCGCATACCACAGCCCGTGGGGGACTGCCTCGCCCATTCTCTCATTCAGGTCAACTACTTCTTGATCTAGCAGGTAAGACGAATCGAGATTACAGACGTTGAATGGTTGGCCGACTGCGCTGATCAGATGGAGGCATAATTGTGCAACCAATGCATTCTCTCGTTCACCTTCGCAGTGGAACGTCCCGGAGCGCTGTGGGTCAAGCAGGTAAGCTGAGAATGACTCGCATAGAGTTATCCCCAGTCCGCCCGCGTCCGAAACATGCAAGGCCGGGATTAATCGATGCAGCGTCGTACGGATTAAGACAGAGACATCCCGCTTCAGCAATTCAGCTATGGCATCCGGCGTCAGTGAGTCTCGCGCGCAGACCGCAGTTCGAAGCACCAGCATGATCTCGGCTTTCCCCGACTCCCCTACACCGCTACTGGCGATGGCCTCTTCAAGTATGGCAGTATACATCATTGCAGTATCCTGATCGTTGGTGCCTTCCGTGCAAGACGCAATATCCAATAGTCGCTTCATTCGTTCGGCCCCTCCAGCGACATCGCCTTGGTCGAGATATCGTACGACAGAAGTTGCGTGGGTGAACGACCCTCCCGATTGCTTTGCGAGGGACTCGAGATCATAGTCAGAGAGACCGAAGCGCGCAAGCCGAGCCCCCAAGTATGTCCTGATGTCCTCCTGCACGACAGTACGATCGACCTCGTGCAATTTCAATTCTGATCGCCTTCCCCCTCCTTGGCTGGCTCGCATACGGCCCAATATTCCTGGATTTTGGCGACTCGTAATTAAGAACCTGACAGGCAAGCCAGCCGAATCCTCGAAGCAGGCATCTAGTATCTGGTTTACTCCATCTTTGTCTTCGCACTCATCCAGAGCATCAAGCACAACCACCACATCAACCGCAAAGGTATGTCCGATTTTTTGGAATGGCTCAGCGATGAGTCTCTTGAACTGCTCGCTGACGGGTCGATTGCATAGTTCGGGATCCGCTTCGAGCGCATTGGAGGCCACGAATCGAAACGGACGCGACAGCCGCGCCAGTTGGTACGAGACGCTCGGTATTATCCGCTTCACGTCCCGACAGTCCGGTAAATCCCCCGAGCAGAAGAAGCTGGCCGCTGGCTTTCCCGATTTTTCCAGCCACTCGCAGAGGGTATATGCGATGGTGGTCTTGCCTGTCCCGGCGATGCCGCTTAACCAGTATACTTTGAGGAATTTGCCATAGTGTACCCATTCTCGCAGATCTTGTTGAACGTTTGTCCGTGTGTTTGGCACACATCCAGTTCGGCGCACGTCCTTGGAGCCCATAGCGAGATAGTGTGCGTTCGGAGTGGGGAGTAAAAGTTGTAGGCGTGAAGTCTGGAGCCCACGATATCGCTCAGTGAGGTCGATTAAGGGGCTACTGACTACTCACCAGTGCTTTATCGTCGTCCGCCCTCCACATCTTTACGAATTGGTTCATCTGCGACTCATTTATCACTCCGCGGACAGCCCAAAATTGGCAGACCAGGCTTACCACAAACAAGGCGAGCAAAGTCCGTATACGGCGATAGCACCACAGCACTTGGTCTACATCCTGTGTTGCGCCACCGTTGTCCTGGGGATCTTTATGTTCATCGCTTTTGAGTAGATGAATCTCGTTATCAATGCTCCTTTGTCCGATATTAGCTTAATCACGGTCGTGTGGGCATGCCTGCAACTCACCGAGCGAGATGTTCAAGGTTATTGAGAGTAATTGATGCAGAGTCTATGTCCTCAAAGTGCCCCGCAAGGGAGTGAAAGAGATCGTTCAGATCAAGGCCGAGTTTCTTGTACTCCTCTCGAGCTCTAGCTTGATTCTATTTACACCGAGCAAATGACCGAGATTAGGGTGAGAGTATCGCCAGAATGTTGCACCTTCGATGCCCACCTCGAACATCTTGACACAAGTCGAAAATCCGGCAATGGCGGAGGCGAGTGATCCGAACGCGCCACTGCTCTTGTTCAATGTAGCGCCGAACCGCTCAAGCCCGCCCCAATCGGTGTGGTTCAGGTTTGGGTTGGATCCAGTTTTTAATTCGGTGGCAGAGGGTGTCTGGTCCCGAGTACGAAATAGACGGCGTAGACTATGGTCGAAGCGGTGCAGGGCGGTCCTAACATCGCCTTTCCGCTTTGGAGGCATAATTTGGTGTGGCGGCGTCAAATATTTTAGATTGGATGCGGGTGAGGTGGTTGGCGTCTTTGAAGCACGGTCCGAGCGAGCCTCCACTTATACTTCGCGGTGATGCTGCCAACGAGGCCGAGTTCTGGAACACAGGTACATGCAGCTTACGTAAAGTGTCTGATGCAAGCAAGCGCCAACGCCAGAAATCCCTCACTGCCATCATCCCGCAGTCACCAGTGAACGTCGCACTTAGTCGTCCTTCTCGACACGACCCTGATAGTTGGACGCATAATTATGACATACATTGCTTCAGGTAGGCAGAATGTGTCCACCTTGAATCCAAAGCTCACTGTCGCACATTACCCCCACCTCCGTAGCACATTGCACTGCCGGAATTCGATGTGTTGACACCTCTTGGCAACTCCCTCTTGCTGCCTGGTATCTGGTGGAGTCTCTCCCGACACGCCCTCCTTCCTTACTCACGACTCGCCTGCCGCAAAACGCCGTGCGCACTCGCCAGGCGAAGCGCAGAGCAGACGGCGCAGAACCCCCTTCACGCACTCGCAATCCGAGTTCGAGCCCAAGTCAGAGCAGGGGCAAAACGCCAGGCGCTGACGGGACAGGAACGTGATGCACTAGTCCGAGCGAACCAAGCCTCTGTGCCAAACCCTCGAAATATGCCTCTCCTTTTTCTACTCGTGACTGGGGCAAGGACCGGAACAGAAAACGAGAGAGGGGTGACTATTATCGTCCATCCTCTCCGCCTCGTCGGCACAACCACTCGGGGATGTTCGACTCATATGGACCCGAAGATCCCCACCGCTCGACTCGTCGTTCTCGTTCTAGATCTCGCTCACATGTAGATTTGGATTCGCCTGGGGCAGGACGGTATAGATTACCCCTTGGCCTAGGTCACCACCGCCCCAGCCACCATTGCTCCAAGCTCGTCTTCGTATGTAAACAGGCGCGGCCGAGAACCTGGTCGAACACGAAACCCCTACGAGTCCGTAACCCGCTGTTCAACACCCAACGGCAAAGGACGAGGCGGATTGCGACCTCTGGATACACCCGACGCGCGAATGGCAGACGAACGAATTGGGATCGACATGGGTCGAGCAGAGTCATGGGGGCCGCGCCCGGACCATGACTGCGACCGGCAATTTGGGCGGGAGTTGGGCTGCGAGCGTGATAGGGACGATTCGAGGGGTTGGGGCAGAGACAGGCAAAAACCGGGTTCCGCTGGCCAATGCTCCGCCGAGCCCCCCACTGGTGCCGGCGGATCCAAAGATCGCGGACACCCTGAACAATACTATTGCCACGATCGAGAGAGAAGCGGAGGCAGATGCGAAGAAAGTTGCGGGGGAAGGGAAAAAGGGCAAGGAGGGAAGTGCAGGTGGGAAGGTGAGCATGCTTGCTTGGCGTAGCTATGTTGAGCGAGTGGATGGTTGCAACAGATGGATTAGAGCAGGTCGGCCGGGGAAGTCCCGGTGTAGGTCGTTGGGTAGGTTGCAACCTGGGGAGAGGACGAGTTTCCGAACCGTGACCGTATATTCGTCAGACATGCTCTCTGGATTTTCCTTCGCCCAGTATTCGCTTCGAGTCTTGTTTTAACTCCCTTTGTTTCGCTAGCCCCAAGGTTCTCCGACCGGCCCCCGATCGAGGGACGCAAGCAAATTTATTGGCACAAGCCAGCTAATGGATTATGCGATTTCGGAAAAGCTCGGAGAGGGTTCCTTTGGGTGGGCACTAGTCCATGTATGAAGCGTATGGTTTTTTTCGTTCTCCCATCTTAGATCATTTGCGCGCCGTTCCTCGTCATCCACTTTACGTTCTCATCGAACTTGATCCCTCCGTAGGAAGTCCACAAATCGGCCGATATAGTCTCCAAACTGACGGTCGCGCTCAAGCGAGTCTTCTTGCACAATGAAACGTGGGTGTGCCTGTTGAGAATTCATGGGTTCCGACCTCCTGGAGGGTGGAGTGGTCCTAATGGTGGCCCTCCTCCGTACGACTACCATCCATGTCGGGAGGACACAGAGGACATGGTCCGGGGTTCCAACAAGGTGGCGGGGGTGGGAGGCGCTTGCATCACCACGGACCGCCGCCCGGTCTCGGCCCGAACTTTGGTCCTGGTCCCCGGCTCTAGTGGCAATGCCCGCCGATCCGCATCGAGTCCACGGGAAGCCGCCCTCACTCCGCTGCCATCGACCCCTCACTTTATATATGTCGGTCCCACGACGTACATTCGTTACCCCCAGGACGGCCCTCGCGGACGTCCCATCTACGCGAGAGATCAACTCCTCTCACGCACATGCCCCTCAGCACGCCATCCACACCGCCATGCCGCCTCTTATCCCCATCAGACGACTCAAACGACATCCGGCGGCCTCTCGAGCACACGACCGCCCTCGGGTCCTTAACGACACAACTTGGCAGGGGCCCCGCTCCCTTAGCCCGTCACAACTACTCGAGCGCACAATTGTGCTTGGCCCCCATAACACTTCGTATGAGTCAGTAGATGACTAGATCGACGACTTGACCCTCTTTTTGGGTTATAAAGGGCCTCCCTCCTCACCATCTTGTCTTCCTGTGTACCCGTAGAATAGATTGATTTAATTCCAGTTATATGCACAGTGTTTCTATAAACTTTGACTACAGACGTTGCCCGTATCTGAAAACTGTGGACCACTTTCGACGCGTTTCGCCACGCTCTGCCTGCTATTATGACCTTATCACCTTGCTTGCCAAGGTCAATCCCCCCCCCCACAATTGTCCGGCCGAGATTCTGAGGGGTCCAAGGGTCCTTTTTAGTCAGCAAGACCCTTCTTGGGCCAGACCGTGCCAAACACCCAAGCTCAGTAAAGCTCACGCCAGCTATCTGGAGTCCGAATTATGCACGATTCCGCAAACTATAGATACATACGAGTTCACGTTCTCCGATGTTCCCAAACTATCTCCCCTTGTTTCCATTTCCGTTTTGTCTCGCGATCCAAGTCTTGAAGACGTGCGTCCTCGCTTTCTAGCATCTTGCATGGGGTTTTGGTGAAAAGGTGATCGTCAAAGTCCCGAAGCAATCGAATTGTGCTTTGCCCTGAACTCCGAGAAAGTGCAATGTAGGGTCAGCTCCCCTGACGGCGGTCGTACGACATCGACAATGACGCGCTTGACAGTTTGACCTTGAGCACGGTAGTCGGTGAAAGCATACGCCGTTATCGGTAACTGCTGGCGCGAAACCCTTTTTCATCTTCCACCCTTCAGCGTCATGTCGTACCCTCGCTCCATCAGTACAATGGGAATCACGGAAGCGTATGAGATTTGGTTCGGGCGAGTTTCACAAGGAGACATTTCAGCGGGTAGGCAAGAGTTACCTCTCGAGGCACTTGAGTAGATCCGTCTGGCCCCTGCTCTCGTCGGTCGAGTATGGAGCGCCCTCAATTCTAGGTGATTTTCCTAGGTTCGATGCATTGATGAACGTTGGTGACCACCTTGCCGCGTTTCAA
>WSTK01000862.1:0-13243 GCA_019616945.1 Ceratobasidium sp. 414 | reverse complement strand
GCTGATATGGGAATTTTGGCCTATGCCAAAGTGGGAAATCTGATGCCAAATTTTAGGTCAAGTTTTTGGTATGTTTTCAACTTGATTTCTTATGATATTTGCTGAAATTATCACTCAAGTTGGGGCAAAACACTGACCCAAAATCCAACCTATTCACTTTCCATAGTGTCCTGAGGACCCTGAGTGATCGCCCCAAGCGCCGAACTATGGACTCCCAAATTCCGCCACATCGTCCACCTGCCCGATCTCGTTGAGAGCCACTCCCGAGCGCACTTGACGGCGGATCAAAAGTCGGTACTAGGCGGCAACGCCGAGTCAGCTGCACGCCGCAATCAGAAGGGAGTGGTCTGGGAAGTGCGATGAACGTGAGCAGCGCGTATCTATTCTTTCTTCCATGGAAATAGAGCTGAGAGCGCGGTTGTCGACGTCGCCGAGATATGTACCAGAGCGAATTTCGTTGCGTGCGTTCCCGTCGAAGATGGGGTCCCACCGCGGGCCGTTCATGAGCTCGCCGCCGATACTTCGCCTGCCCCGAAAGCGAGAAGCCAACGAGCGATTCTCCAACGCGTTTCCTGGCGGCAACGCCGACGTGTCCAGCGCCCCTCGATTGATGGTCGGTCCTGCTCTCTTGATCCCGTCACGCTCCCCGAGCAAAGGTCGCTGCGCTACCCGATTTCCCGACATTTTACAAAGCACGTCGACGGCTGTGTACATCCTCTCTTTCTCGACTGCCTCCAGCAACCGCCTCTCCCCTAGGTCCGAAAATCAAGTTTTGGTGCTACCACCGCGACTCCACTGTGCGGCAGGCGACAAAATGGGTTATAGTTATTTCGGTCGCCGGGGCTTGGCACGAATGGAACACTGTCGTTCGAACTAGAGTGGGGGCATCGCATCATGAATGCAGGTGAGTGGGACCGCTCGTCTCATTGGCATCTTTTGACTCGGTTTGCTCGCTCGGTGTTGAAAACGTCTGGCCAACCTTCTACATCCCCGAACGCTCAAGAACCTGAACGAAGCCAGCCTTCGATTCTCTGTATCGACGCCGTTAATTATTGTCCGCCTCGCCTGCCACCCCCCTCAACACTACCTGCTCGCCATCCTGGGTTATGACCACGACTCGGTCTACGTCGCCGTTTAAATAATAATCCACTTGAAGTGTAGGTGGGGCTTAATCTGGATTTTTTCCAGGCGAACCCGTTGTCGTACCCCTCTCCAGTCGTGTTCAAGGCAAGGTTCTATGATTGGGGTCACGGGATGCACGCTGAAGCCCAACCCGCCCCGACCCGTCGCCTTGGGTATCAGAACTATGCCGTTTTGTAACCACAGGTGCAGCGACGAGTGACCAAGGTTGGCAATTCCGGATGTACGACTCTAAGGAGCAGTGGGAGCCAATTCATAGCACGAGTTGACGCTGCGTCCACGCTGCACGCGGGTATCGGACCAACGGTGAGCGTTGATCAGAACGCGTTTCGTTTCGCACAATATCCATAACTTAATTTATTGTACTTAGGCTGCATTGAATTTGGCACGCCGCGCCGCCAAGCCGCCATTTCGGTGTTTCGCTCCGCCAGCCAGCATGGGACACTGATCTGTGTGTCATCATTTATCGATGTGGTGTCGACTTATGGCGTGGCGCGTGGCTCATGCACCCCAGCGTGTGAAATGGCAAGGTCGTGCGATCCTGATATGTTCATTCTGGTGACGCGTCAACACAGGTATGCTGATGTGACGGTATCCATCTTGGTCCATCGGTCATCACGCTACTGCCGATTTCTAGCTCCCATACCAACCGCAGGTCTAGGTGGACCGAACTCCTCGACGCAAATGAAAATCTCATGCCTCTCCACACCTCCTTCGCCGGTGCACCCTGCAATGCGCGTCACTCACGGCCTAGGCTGTCGGGATCGAACGGTGCAGCTCACTGCTTCTGTCGACCGAGTAGCGAAGATAGGTGGAGATACGGAATCGCTCGCGGATCTCCTACTAACCTGGACACTCTGAAACTGCGAGCAACCTGGTGTTATCTTGCAGCCCGGGACGCTCGGTCGTCGTTCGAAAAGCTCTCCGGAACTTGCATTAGTCTCTTCTCGCTCTGTTACCCTCTGGTGCGATTCACATGCGTCTCAGCCGGATCCCTAGTCTCTCAAGCCTCGGTACTTTGGCCAACATGTGATTTGTGCCACCAAAATACGGACGGACCGTTTTCCCTTCTGGACGACCCTCCTCTCGCCGCTACCATACTTGGGGTCGATTTAATAGCTACACCGTCTCCCTCAGGCTACGCTTCACTTGCCCGACTAGCGAGATGCCTGGATATTATTACTACTTGCTCGAGCGAAACAAACAAGCCGCCAAGCAGATTCGAGAGCTGTATTCGATTTTATCAGACTGGTATTTTGCAGCGCGCTAAATGACATGTCAAGAGCTGTTCCCGGACTGAGGCCCTGCAATAAACGAGACGCGGTTTGCGCTAGTATTTGAAATTGCGCAGCGACATGTGCTCGGGAAGCCCGTGTCCCACCTTATCGCTTAACCTGTCTTGGCTGAACCCGGGAATAGACCCCGTGGTACATCCGGCAAATGTATATTTACCTTGATGAACTCAAAACACGTTGGCATGCCAAAATTTGCCAGCTACGAGATACTGAAGTCGGACACCGAATTCAAATCGCGTAATCGAGGTAGAAACGCAAAAATGTTGCTCCAGACGTCATAAGGTGCTGAGAGAGCGGACGTCGGACACATGGTAACATCGGTTATGCATACGGAATGAACCAACAACGCCGGACTTTGTGCTGAGCTTTCGGCCCGGCTTGCGCCGAGTGTAACCGGACCAATACTAAGCCCGATCACGTGGACAAGGGACGTGGTTGGCTACTCGAAGTCTTTCAAGATAGGTTATATGCGGTTTCGCAGGGGCCGTAGAGCACAGATATAAGCTCTTGACAGTTAATAATGTTACCAGTCTCATAGACAAGAGAGAAGACAACTGAACACCTCCCACCTGTCACGCTTTCTACAATAATGCTTGCGAAGACCAGGATCAGAGTACCACTGGTGATTCCATCGACCTAGCCTGTAGGGACGAAATCTCAGTGGCTGAATTCAGTTAATATATTCCACTAACCAGCTGGCCCTCGTCAGAGGTCCATACCTGAAATTCGAACCGGTTGTGATCGGAGCAAATTAACTTGGAAGCGTGGGTACCTACCTGAAATAGGTGTTGGCTTGTCAGACCCAAGGGTTGGGCAGCAAGTGCTTTGCTGTACACATGTTACCATCTGGGCTGGCTGCTAAGATCAGTAAAACTAACCTGATTCGGCGGAACAAATCTTCGTACGCAACAGACCCGGGGGTTAATGTCGCAGAGCCAGTTCCGAAAATGCTTGTGAATGCCTGTGGAGATAGTAGTTGTCAAAGCTTCGCCTGATAAAAAAAGCTTAGCATACTTAGGATGGAAATATGGGAGCACAAGCGGTGGTGTTTGGAACCATGTCCAGATTGCCACCACATAGTGTTCCAGCCACGCATACTATGAACTATGATCTGTTATAGCCCGCCGCACCATCTTCACCTCACATCCCAGTCCGCCTTGCCATGATGCAAGCTCTTGTTTCTCTCTACTGGTGTGGTTGCCCTGTCCGCTCCGCTTGAATTTACAAGGTACAATCGCCACTCCCCAGATAGGTAGTGTGCACTGGAGCTGGCTCTGGCGCACATCCCATTTAAAGACAGGGGCCAGGCAGGCTGCCCCACAAGCACTGTGGACCCGAGGCCTATGGTTAGTCTGCAGTCTGTCAGGAGTTCGCTTTGCTCCCCCTGACTATGTTTTCTTTCCTGTGGCTCGCCTGTCTTTTTCTCGTGGCTCACCTCTCTTGCCACCAGCCTTAGGCTGTGTGCGCCTCCTTTGCTTCCTTTCTGACTAGGTATATGCGTCAGCTGTAGGCTGCGCATCTCCTGACTCAGGCTGTAGCCTGTTCCTTGACTTGTCTTCTTGATTGGCGGAGGACTTACAAGTGCAGCAACTATGCCAGTCTACCACCATTCACTGCTGTATGACTCAGATGTACTTAACTAGTATAAATACAGCAGTAGACAAGCCTGGATTCCCCAGCTTGTTCTACCTTGTCAACCTCCCTTCGCTATTGACTAAGCTCTGCCACCTGGGTGCCCTTTCAAGGGACCCAGGGTGGGCCTTCACTCGTCACCTTCCCTTTTGCTTTACTGAGTACTTGCTACCTGGGTGTCCTTCCAAGGGACCCAGGGGAGCATTCCCTTGTCACACCCCCTTCGTCACCAACTATGACACCTCGCGGCATGCCAGTGTGCAGCCACTCCAACCCCTCGTCTCGTGGCTCAACATACCCAGTCACCTCAGTTCCTCGTCTTGTGGCTTTACAACACCTCACTGCTCAAGACTCTCACTCAGCTCGTCACACCACAGCACCTCTCGACCTTAGGGTTCAAGCATAGAACCTAAGGGAACTCCAATATTCATCTTCCTGAGGACTCTCAAGCTCGCACCCCATTGCATGGCGACAGGTCGCGACACAGTCTGCCTGTGGACCGGGTATTAGCTGAAGGTGAAGTGCGGCTTTTTTGAGTGCCGCATCTGCGATTTTGATCGACCACAGGTGTGGTTTTCGGGATCCACACCCTCTACATGCGGACTTTATTTTTTACCTTCGGTTTTGCCACTGTAGGTGCGGTTTTCCTGTGCACGCTGTACCTGTGGTTTTCGGTATCTGCACTCCCTACATGTGGACTTTTTTCCACCTTCAGTTTTCTTGCCGCAGGTGCGGTTTTCCCATGCATGCCATACCTGCGGTTTTCTTCTACCTTCAGTTTTCCCTCCCATGCCGTCCCTGCAGATTTTTGAGATCTGCACCCAGAGTGCAGACTCACTTCTGAATCTCACACTTTCCCTGCTGTGTGGTTTTTCCACACTCCTTGTATGTGGCTTCTTCTTTTGTCTGGCGGTTTTTTTGTACAATAAATTGATACAAATACTATTAGTCTATATGAACTCTGGGTACACATTCTCAGTGCGATCGATGATCCACCACTCATTCCGGTCACATACGTGTCCAACCATGCACTGGATGGTCGCCATATTGTCGTGACCCCCTAAGGAGTTGTGGGTGAGGAGGACGTAACGGTAGCGGAGGCAGGGACTGGTGGCGATGCGCACTAAGGGAGGCCCTGAGGGGGGTCGAGGTCTCTTGGCTGACCGAAAGGACTAGGCACTGGAGTCCCAAAGGGAGGTCCCAAGCTAGTCCTGGAGGGTAGTGGCGAGTTCTTAAGTCAGAGGGACAGAGCTCCCTAGAGAGGATGTGTGACGAGACAGAACAAGCTGGGGAACCCAGGCTTGTCTGCTGCTGTATATATACCAGGTGAGTACAGACAAGTCATCTATCTACGCCAGTCAACCGCCATTCCAAGGTGAGTCAACTGTAAGAATCATCTATCTGAGATTGCCAGTCATCTGCCAGTCTGCAGTCACGTCACGAGACAGGAAAGAGAAGAAAGAAAGAGGGGTGCCATTCATGGCTTGTGACATTCGCCCCCCTTTGTGCGAGCCCTCTGGCGAGAACCGAAGCCAGGCGAGCACAGACGAAAGAAAAAAAGAAAGAAAAAGGAAAAAAAGAAAGAAAGAAAAAAAAGAAAGCGATTTATCTACACTTTGGGGCTACATTATCCGGGGTGCATTGTAGCAACGACTGGTTACCCATCTCTACCTTAGGGGGCCCAAAACTTGGCCAGGCCTATTCCGCACGCTCCTCGAACATCTCGTCAAGACACTCCCAGGATTCGTACTGCTCCTCCCACCCCATGTGTCGGCTCCAGGTGTACTGATTGAGCCAGTCCAAGAACTGGCCCTTCGACATACCCTTCCTGAACAGGAGGTTGGCGACCTGGTCCCAGGTGAGCTTGTTGACTGGGTCGTGGTACGTTTCCGGGGTCTTGGCGTGCCACTCCCGGACGGCGTCTGCGATCCACTCCTGCATTCGGTCGGTTCGCACCCACCAGGTGCCGTCGGCCTTCCACTCCAGGTCTGGGAACTGCCCCCTGGACTTGGTGACGACCCCATAGACTGAGTCGCCGACGCACTTGTTCGCGACATAGAGCTTTGTTCGCGACATCTGCCAGGCGTCGTCTGGCCTTGGTCCGTCCCCCACCCACATGAGGGGCCTGTGCTTGGGGTGGTGCAGTGTGCTGCCACTAAGGCTGCAGCTGCCTCGTTCATGTAGAGGGATGTAGCGGAGGTCGCATCCAGGGTCGAGCTCTGCAGCATTTCGAGGGCGTCCGAAAAGTTGTTGATTTTTTGGGTGTCCCGAACGTACACCCCGATCCCCCCATTCCGGAGCTGTCCGCACTCCTCGGAGACGAGGAGGTAGTTACCACAGGCCTTGATTGCGACCTTTGGCTTGGGCCCCCACTGTTGTGAGCTGCCGTACAGCCCCCAACTTTTCCTCTTGCTTCCTTCTCTCGGGCGCCTGTGGCCCTCCTTTGTCTCGTGGCCTGGACTTGCTCCGTGGCCGACCGACCTGGGAATGGTGGTTGACTCACACCTGTACACTTGACTCATCCTGTTGACTTGCCTTGGAATGGCGGTTGACTGTCGTACTTAGATGACTCACCTGTACCTGTGTAGTATATAGAGAGCAGAGAACAAGCCTGGCAACCCCAGCTTGTTCTCACCTTGTCCCATTTTACCTTCGCACTAAGGGGTTAGCAACCCTCTTACTTAAGACCTTTCTCTAAGGGTCTCGTGGTTTAAAGGTACTTAGCCACTTGACCACCCTTCGTATCTCGTGGCACACCATCACCAAGTCAAGTAATCCTTCGTGGCTTAACTATAAGCCTTTTATGTCGTGTCCGTCTATTGCCCCAAGTCTACAAGGACCCCAGTCTACCTTATTACGTCTAAAGGAACCTCCGCGTCACACTAGTGACCCTATGGCGAAGGCTCGTAACATTGCGAGAACAAGCTTACACCACGACGGACACAAAACACAAAACCCACACAAGCAGCAGACAAGGCTGAGCACGACTTCTGGAATCCGGAAGGAACCACGATCCCAAAGAAAGACTACCAACTTACCCCGCCAGATTTCGCGCAAGAATGTCCTCTGAAAATCAAGAAGAACCCAGGAGGAACCCGCCAAGGGCGGCAACATCGAGACAGGTAACCAGGGAACCAGTCATACTATCAAGAGCAGCGTCTAGCGCCTCCAGAAGATCCATACCAGGAGGACTACCAGAGCAAGACATATCGGAGGCACACATCAGTGAACTACCAAGTCAAATCGAAACCAACCCTGCAAACGAAAACCCAAACCCCGCTCCAGGGATCGAAGAAGACGACACCATCACCATCGACCTCAGGGGAGATAGGGTACCCAGGAATGCAACTCCAGGACCCTCCGGAGAAAGAAGGATGTTGGGACCGGTACCAGTGTCACACACGCCAACAGCCAGCAGTGCATCAGAAGTAGAGGAAGAAAGCGAACCAGAAGTCTTACACCCGCTCTCACGCACATGGGTACGAAACCGGCAGTTATGAGAAGAAGGAGTGCCAAGAAGGCCTCGTGCTCCTCTACCAGCCGCGGAAGAAAGTGCAAACGAACCAGCGGCTCCACCCTATGTACCCCCAGCACCAAGCCGTGCAGGGGGAGCAGCAATGGCGAATCCGGCAGAGATAGCTATCTTTAATGCCCTAATGGAACGACGAATCAACGAAAACATCCTTCCCCAGATCAGGGCCCTCATCACGCCCAGGGCTATAGGGGTGGAGGATCTTGGCAACCGAATGGCCCAACTAGTTCGGCAACAGAACGACCAGATAAGAGCCCTTAATGAAACACTGGAAGTGGCGGTAAGGGACGCAAATGCAGCCGCTACTAACTCCTTCCATGTACACGGAGTCATGCAAGAACTACGTCCCCGAATCGAACAAATCAAATTACTGGTCCGGGACCTTCCTAGACTAGTTAACGAAACCCGACGAGACATCACCCAAGTACGCGAACAAACGGAAGCCCTCAACGAGATGATACAAGGGCTAGAAGAACGCATTAATCAGATAGAACATGAACCCCGCAGGGGAAGAAGTCGCTCCAGAACCCCTTCGGTGCACAGCCAGAGAATGGAGCTCTCACCATTTGCACCCCAGCGGTCGTCAACCCGCCAACCAGAATCAGACCGAGAAGTACCCAAAGGGGCAAGAGCAAAGAAGCCAGAACCATTTAAGGGAAAACGAGGACAGGAGGCCAAAAACTTCCTCATGAAGATGGAGATCTATTTTGGCGACTACCCAAAGGCCTTCGACCATATACGAAAGATAAAAACCACCCTTACAAACATGGCCGAGGGAGAAGCCTCGAAATGGGCGAAGCCGTTACTCCGGAAAGCGCTAGATCAAGACGACCACCCTGCACTGCGATCCTGGGTGGAATTCAAGAAATATTTCCTAGTGGCTTTCGGCAACCCCATCAAAAAGGACTGAGCCGTCCGAGAAATGGGCAAACTTGCCCAAACAGGGTCCGCTCAACACTATGCATCACAATTCCGTATTCTTATGGAAGACCTTAGCTGGGATGAGCAGGCCTTGATCGACTGCTTTAGGAACAGTCTAAAAGAAAACGTCCAACAAAAAATACTTGAAGCCACCTTTCTACAAGACACCGACCATGTCGCGACCTGTCGCCGGGCGATGGGTTGCGGTCTCAAGAGTCCTCATGATGACGAATGTTGGAGTTCCCTTAGGCCCTATGCTGAAGCCCTAAGGTCGAGAGACGCCGTGGTGCGACGAGCCTTGAAGGGTCGCAAGTCAGAATGTCAGGTGTATGCGCGAGCATGGTCTTTGACAGAGTGAGGATCTTGAGTGGCGAGGTGCTGTAAAGCCACAAGACGAGGAACTGAAGTGACTAAGTATGTTGAACCACGAGACGAGGGGTTGGAGTGGCTGCGCACTGCCATGCCACGAGATGTTGTGGCTAGTGATGATAGGGAGGTGACAAGTGAAGGCCCACCCTGGGTCCCTTGGAGGGCACCCAGGTGGTTGAGCTTAACTAGTGACGATAGGGACAATGACAAGGGAGTGTCACCCTGGGTTCCTTGGGAGAGCACCCAGGTGACAGAGCTTAGTCAATAGCGAAGGGAAGTTGACAAGTGAAGGCCCACCCTGGGTCCCTTGGAGGGCACCCAGGTGGCAGAGCTTAGTCAATAGCGAAGGGAGGTTGACAAGGTAGAACAAGCTGGAGAATCCAGGCTTGTCTACTGCTGTATTTATACTGGCTAAGTACATTTGAGTCATACAGCAGTGAATGGCAGTAGACTGGCACAGTTACTGCGCTTGTAAGTCATCCGCCAATCAAGAAGACGAGTCAAGGAAGCAGGTAACAGCCTGAGTCAAGAGATGTGCAACCTACAGCTGACACATACACCTAGTCAGAAGGAAGCAGAAGAAGGCGCACACAGCCTAAGGCTGGTGGCAAGAGAAGAGAGCCACGAGAAAGGAAAGACGAGCCACAAGAAAGAAAACACAGTCAGGGGGAGCGACGCGAACTCCTGACAGACCAACTTACACTAGAACGATGGATGGAGTTGGCCATACGAACAGATAACATGCTATTTGCGGGACAACAAAAAGAGGGCAATACTCTTGAAAAATGAACCTATGGGAAGGTCGCACAAGACGCCCCCAAAACACCGGCAATCCAAGGACCCAGGGTACCCCAAAAGGAAATGGATCGAAGGAAAAAGGAGGGGCTGTGCCTCAAATGCACACAGAGTGGACATTGGGTCAAGGATTGCTGGTCAAAGCAGTATGTCCTACACCCGAAGGAGAAACAGGAAAAGGGGAAGGAGGCGAATGTGATAGAGGAAGAAGATAAAGAATCCACTGCCTCGGAATCGGAAAACTAGGACGGCCCCCTGTACCCATGTCAGGCGGCAAGAAGAAACCCAAAAGTCGAGACCCTGTGTACTACATTAGAACTTCTGACAATACACCCCATACACACATCTCGATACAGGGAATCATGGAACCAACAAAAACACTAATCGATTCGGGGTCATCCCGAAACTTCATGGACATCACATACGCTAGAAGGAAGGGGATCCCCCTTATAGAACTTACACACCCCAGAAGCGTCATCGCCATAGATGGAAATGAAACGGCCGAAAAAATATGCTTCAGAACGAACATTACCTTCGAATTACAAGGACGAAACTTCAAAAGCCGATTTTACCTAATGCCTCTGGGGGACACGCCAGCGATACTAGGGAAAGAATGGTTAGTCGAACACAACCCGGACATCAACTGGCGAAACATGGACATACGTTACCGAGATAACCCGGAAGTGCAAAGGGTTGACCCCTTGATCCCTACCCCAAGCACGGAAGGAAAGTCAGCCACCACAAGAGAAATACCAAGAGAATTCAGGGACTTCGCCAACGTATTCGATGCAGAAAGATTCAAGGAATTACCTCCGCATCGAAAACATGACTGCACCATAGTCTTCAAAGAAGGAGCAGAACCGCCAAGACCAGCCAAAGCCTACCCAATGTCGCCTGACCAACAGAAAACCCTCAAGGAGTTCATAGACCAAGAACTAAAAGACAGGAAAATCCGACCCAGTAACTCCCCGACCGCAGCACCCTGCTTCTACGTCAAGAAGGCGGATGGATCCCTGCGTCTGGTTACAGATTACCGAAAAATCAACGAAATGACTGTCAGTGACCAATTTCCCATCCCCCTACAAGAAGATCTGCTGGAGAAACTACGGGAAGCAAAGATCTTTTCAAAGATAGACTTAAGATGGGGTTATAACAACGTACGAATAAAGGAAGGGGACGAATGGAAGACAGCCTTCAAAACAAAGGACGGATTATATGAATATGTGGTCATGCCTTTTGGCCTCAAAAACGCACCAGCCGTCTTCCAACGCTTCATGAACGAACTCTTTTGGGACCTGAAGGATGTATACGTCATCGTGTACCTGGACGACATCCTCA
Organism: Ceratobasidium sp. 414; assembly: GCA_019616945.1. Taxonomy (NCBI): domain Eukaryota; kingdom Fungi; phylum Basidiomycota; class Agaricomycetes; order Cantharellales; family Ceratobasidiaceae; genus Ceratobasidium; species Ceratobasidium sp. 414. The sequence goes on along the minus strand of WSTK01000862.1, from coordinate 2,221 downwards.
TATATTCCAAGAATCGAGAGGAACATGTGGATCATGTTAGAGAGGTGCTTAAACGACTTAGGGAAAACCATCTCTTCGCATGACCCGAGAAGTGCTCCTTTTTCGTCACCTCGGTAACATACATCGGTATTGTCGTTACCCTGGAAGGAATCTCTATGGAAGAAGACAAAATCGCAGTCATATGCGACTGGCCTAAATTACACACAGTTAAACAAGTCCAAGCGTTCTTAGGGTTTGTCAACTTCTACCAAAAGTTCGCACACAACTTCAGCGCCCTAGCGAAACCCCTCACTGACCTAACCCGGAAGGACACAAAGTGGGTCTGGGGGGAAGAGCAAAAACAGGCATTCCAGGCAATCAAGGACACTATAGCCAAGAAACCGGTTCTCGTCCACCCCGACCCAGAAAAACCTTACTACCTAGAGACAGATGCGTCAGGGGTGGCAATGGGAGCCATACTAAACCAACAGCATACGGATGGGAAGCTACACCCAGTTGCCTTCATGTCAAAAAGCTTCAACGCAGCACAACAGCGGTATGATACCTATAACAAGGAACTATTAGCCATCATCGAAGCTCTACAACAATGGAGATACCTGTTGGAGGGAACGAAGGAGGCCATAACAATCTACACGGACCATCGAAACCTCCAGTTCTGGAGCAAGGCAAGAATCATGGACCGGAAACATGCAAGGTGGTACGGCCTACTAGCATCGTACAACTTCAACATCGTATATCGGCCAGGAAAGCAGTCCGAGAAACCGGATCTGTTGTCCAGAAGACACGATCACAAGGACATTCCGAGCGTAGAACAAACCATGATAGCAGCAGAAAGATTCCAGGGGTTCAAGGTGGAGATCAGCATAGATATTATCGAGGAACTCAGGGAAGCCCAAAAGGAGGACGAATCTTTAGAAACCCTGATCAACAGCATCCAGAAAATAAAGGATCTACCTGCGTCTATCCAGAAACAGTACCGGCGATACAAATGGGAAGAAGGATTGCTATGGTATGACGACGCTATACTAGTCCCGGACGAACCAGAGCTACGAAAGAAAATCCTCCACATGCACCACAACTCACCCATTGCCGGACATCAGGGAAGAGCATGAACTCTCGAACTCGTGAGCAGAAGGTACACATGGGCAAACATCAAGGCCCAGGTCAACACCTACGTCGATGAATGTGAAATCTGCACCCGAGCGAAATCCGCGAGCCAGAGGGTCGCTGCCAAAAACATGGAGCTACCAAAAGAGCCATGGGAAGCTATCAACTACGACTTCATTGTAAAACTACCACTTTCAGAAGGCTTCGATAGTATCCTGGTGGTAGTAGACCGATTCTCCAGGCAGGCACATTTCCTACCCTGCAAGGAGGCAATGAATGCGGAGGAGTTAGCCAAACTCTTCCTAAGGGAAGTATGGAAACATCATGGGACCCCAAAATCAACGATCTCGGATCGAGGCATGACGTTCAACAGTAATTTCCTAAAAACCCTATACGAGTGGTTGGGACAGGACCCTCGCTTCTCCACCGCCTACCACCCCCAGACAGACGGGCTAGCGGAACGAACCAACCAGTGGCTAGAGGGCTACCTGCAAAGCTTCTGCAACTACGAACAGGATGACTGGGCAAGGTGGCTGCCCATTGCGGAATTCTGCCATAACAACCAAAAGAACACAGCAACTGGACAAACAGCGTTCGAAACGGTATATGGGAGACACCCCCGATGGCAAATCTCCGAGGAAGGAAGGGAAGGAAGCATAAGTGCAAATCACATGGTGACCCACATGAGACAGATTTGGGATGAAGCCCGGGCGTCCATGGAGTATCATCAGAAGAAAGAAGTAGCAACAAACACCGAATACACGAAGGGAGATAAGGTCTGGCTTAACACCCGAAACATCCGCACAAGGCGGCCCTCGAAAAAACTTGACGACAAGAGGGCCGGCCCTTTCAAGGTGGTGCGGAAGATATCGTCACACGCGTACCAGCTCAACATACCCAAGACAATGAGGATACACAACGTGTTCCATGTGGACCTACTTACGCCATTCAAAGAAGATTCCTTCGGAAGATTCTCCCCAAAACCACCCCCAGTAATAACAGAAGAAGGGGAAGAACAATTTGAAGTCGAGAAGATTGTCGGTTGGGAACAAAGGGGGAAGCAACTTTACTACGAAATCAAATGGAAAGGGTATGACTCGCTAGAGAACACCCT
>WSTK01000861.1:0-13262 GCA_019616945.1 Ceratobasidium sp. 414 | reverse complement strand
CCTAGTCACGAGACGAAAGGGGGCCAGAGGCACCCAAGAGAAAGGAAAAGTTGGGGGCTGTGTAACAGCTCACAACAGAACTAACTTGTGATAATTCAGGTCAGTCAAGAGCAACCAACTGAGAGTTTAGTTGAGTGTAGTAGGCCGAGTGTAGAGGGAAGGAGACACTGGGGAAATCCTTGGCTGGGCCAGCTCTTCCAGGTGGGGCTGGAATACCATTGAAATGGCCTGTGCACATGCCACTTATGGGCCCTGGGCAGTACTGTGCTACATCTGCACAGGTCTCCAAGGCAGGGCTGGCCAATTGTGGTATTGATTGGTGCAGTTCAGATATGTGGTGCTGGGCAATGTGGCTATGCTCACCTTGAGGTGCTGGGCAGGCCTGCATGAGTCACCTGGCTCAACTAGGGGTGCAATTCAGCACTGGGTGGCGATGGTCAGAGCTGGGGTGACATATGGTATCATAGGTAGACTGCTCACAGACCATAAATGTATACCTTACATGGACTTAGTGTTCAGATATTCGATATATTAAACAATATACAAAGTGTACAACATAGCCTTAAATCGCACATATAACCTGCCAGGCTCAAAGTGAAGGTTCCCAAGCCCTGGGTCAATGGATCCAAATCAGTGAAATCCCCCTCCCAAGGTGGTGCTCAGGTTGTCGACCCTAACCTCTTTGCCCTCTTCAACCCAGTTCCCCAAGTAGACTACAAAGAGTTGTCAATGAAGGTGGTGGATCGAGTTGTTAATCAGGTGTGTCGCGACCCTCTAAGGAGTCGTGGCTGGTGACGACGTGAGGGTAGCGGAGGCAGGAACTGGTGGCTACGTGCACCAAGGGAGGCCCTGGAAGGGTCGAGGTCTCATGGCTGACCAAGGGACTTAGTCGCTGGATTCCTGAAAGGAGATCCCCAGCTAGTCCTGAAGAGAAGTGGCGAGTTCTTAAGTCAGAGGGAGGGAGCTCCCTAGAGAGGATGTGTGACGAGACAGAACAAGCTGGGGCTACCAGGCTTGTCTGCTGTTGTATATATACTAGACGGGCTACAGACGAGTCATCTATCTACGCCAGTCAACCGCCATTCCAAGGCAAGTCAACCGCAGGAGAGACTTATCCGCCAGTCACCTGCCAATCCGCAGTCACGTCACGAGACAGAAACAAGAGAGAAGGAAAAAAGAGGGGGGGTGCCATTCATGGCTCGTGACAAGGTGGTGGAGGGTGTGAGCAACCGGGTGGCCCAAGTGGTTGTTTCAGATCACAAACCAAATGTGGGGCAGGGATGCTCTAGGGAGTCTATGCCCAGACAAGATCATAGGTCCCTGAAACATGAACTCTGTTTTTTTATCCCCCAGGCTATCTGCTGTCTCCAGCTCCTAGCATCTCTACGTGTGCGTTGGAATCTTCGTCAGGAAACAGGTGGAGTATTCATTTAGGTGAATTTAGTGGTTTAGTGAATTTAGTGTGATTTAGCTAAATTTAGTGATTTAGTGAATTTAGTGAATTTAGTCAACTTAGCTGGATTTAGTGATTTAGTAAATCTAGGTCATTTTAGTGAATTTAAACCATGAGGTCATGGATTCATATACCCTCTGCTCACTCTGCTTTGCCTGGATTCACAGCTCAAGGCACGGATAAAAGTAATTGATTAACAGATGTATATACATGACAATGGTACAGCAGACAGGGCACGGGTCTGGTGTCAGTGTACATGCCAGCAAGTAGGGGTGCAGCAGCAGTGTTGGGTGTCAATGCAGCCAAGGGCTGTACTACATGTGGGCATTGGTGTTACAAGCCTTCGCCATAGGGTCACTAGTGTGACGCGGAGGTTCCTTTAGACATGATAAGGTAGGACTGCGGTCCTCGTAGACTTGGGACGATAGATGAACACGACGTATAAGGCTTATGGTTAAGCCACGAAAGGTTACTTGACTTGGTGACAGTGTGCCATGAGATATGAAGGTTGGTCAAGTGGCTAAGTACTTTTAAGCCACGAGACCCTTGGAGGGAAAGACTTAGTAAGAGGGTTGCTAACCCCTTAGTGCAAAGGTAAAATGGGACAAGGCGAGAACAAGCTGGGGTTACCAGGCTTGTTCTCTGCTCTCTATATACTATGCAAGTACAGGTGAGTCATCTATCTATGACAGTCAACTGCCATTCCAAGGTGAGTCAACCTGATGAGTCAAGCGTACAAGTGTGAGTCAACTGCCATTCCCAGGTCAGTCAACCGCTGAGCACAGCCAAGCCACGAGATGAAGGGGGCCAGAGGTGCCCAAGAGGAAGAAGCAAGAAGGAAAAGTTGGGGGCTGTGCAACATCTCACAACATTCTTCCCCCCTTTTGCATGAGTCCATATGCAGAAGGGCGAGCAAGAAAGAAAAAGAAAAAGAAAGAGGAAGAAAAAAGGAACATTATCTACACTTTTGGGGCTACATTATCTGGGGCGCATTGTAGCAATGACTGGTTACCCATTTCTAACTTAGGGGGCCCAAAGTTGGTCCGGACTACTCTGCCCGTTCCTCGGGGTCCTTGTCAAGGCGCTCCCAGGCCTCATACTGTTCCTCCCATCCCATGCTTCGGTTCCAGGAGTAGTGGTCGAGCCACTCGAAGAACTGACCCTTGGACATCCCCTTCCGGAAGAGGAGGTTGGCGACCTGGTCTCGCGTGAGCTCCTCGATCGGCTTGTGGTACGTCTCAGGCGTCTTGAAGCGCCACTCCCGGACGGCGTCGGTGATCCATTCTTGCATGCGATCAGTTCGCACCCACCAGGTTCCGTCAGCCTTCCATTCGAGGTCCGGGAACTGACCCTTGGACTTGGTGACGACCCCGTAGACCGAGTCGCCGACGCACTTGTTCGCGACGTAGAGCTTGGTTCGTGACATTTGCCAGGCGTCGTCTGGCCATGGCCCGTCCCCGACCCACATGAGGGGCCCATGCTTCGGGTGGTGGAGGGTGTTGCCACTGAGGGCGCACCCCGCTCGTTCATGGATCGGGATGTACCGGAGGTCGCATCCGGTGTCAAGCTCCGCTGCATAGTCAAGGGCGTCCAAGAAGTTGTTGATTTTTTGACTGTCCCGGACGTATTCGCCCACCCCATCTTTGCGGAGACATCCACATTCCTCCTGGACGATGATGTAGTTCCCCATGGGGACGATGGTGACCTTGGGCCTGGGGGCCCACCACGCTCGCTCCCAGGCGTTCTTGTTTGCCCTCACACGGCACACCTCAGGGTTGCGTCCCTTTCACTCGTTCCCAGCAGCCTTGTTGACGACGGTGGTGTACGACTTTCTGACGACCATGTTGGGAGGGCTGGGTGGTAGGCTAGGTCAAGGGCGGAGAGGAGTTGGGAAGCGGTGATGTCTGGTGAGGCCTTCCCCAGCTCCCTTATATACTCCTTTGGTAGCGGTGCCCCTGGGAATCTTCAGCGGAAGTCCCTCATGACTCATTCCAACGGAACCATCTTTTCTGCACATTCCAGGGTGTTTTCTAGCGAGTCATATCCTTTCCATTTGATTTCGTAGTATAGCTGCTTCCCCCTTTGTTCCCAGCTGACAATCTTTTCGACTTCGAACTGTTCTTCTCCTTCCTCCGTTATTATTGGGGGTGGCTTCGGGGAGAATCTTCTGAAGGAATCTTCTTTGAACGGCATAAGCAAATCCACATGGAATACATTGTGTATCCTCATGGTCTTGGGCAAGTCGAGCTGGTAGGCATGTGTTGAGATCTTTCATGCGATTTCGAAAGGGCCTGCTTTCCTGTTGTCAAGTTTCTTCGAGGGCCACCTTGTACAAATGTTTCGAGTGTTAAGCCACACTCTATCTCCTTTTGTGTACTTGATAATTGGCACTGCTTCCTTCTTCTGATGGTATTCCATGGAAGCCCAGGCTTCGTCCCAGATCTGCTTCATGTGGGTTGCCATGTGATTTGCACTTATGCTTCCCTCTCCCCCTTTGTCCGAGATCTGCCATCTGGGGTGCCTTCCGTAGACTGTCTCGAAAGCCGTTTGTCCGGTTGCCGTATTCTTCTGGTTGTTATGGCAGAACTCCGCAATAGGTAACCATTTGGCCCAGTCGTCTTGTTCGTAGTTGCAGAAGCTTCGTATGTATCCTTCTAACCACTGGTTGGTTCGCTCCACTAGTCCGTCCGTCTGAGGGTGATAGGCGGTGGAGAAGCGAGGGTCCTGTCCCAGCTGCTCGTATAGGGTTTTCAGGAAATTGCTGTTGAAGGTCATGCCCCTATCTGAGATTGTCGTTTTTGGGGTCCCATGATGCTTCCATACTTCTCTCAGGAACAGCTCCGCTAATTCCTCCGCATCCATTGCTTCCCTGCACAGCAAGAAGTGTGCTTGTCTGGAAAACCGGTCTATCACTACCAGGATACTGTCGAAGCCTTCCGAGAGGGGTAACTTTACGATAAAGTCGTAATTGATGGCTTCCCATGGCTCACTTGGCAGTTCCATGTTTTTGGGGGTGGTATTTTGACCCGTGGATTTTGCTTGAGTGCAGATCTCGCACTGGTCGACATAAGCGTTGACCTGGGCCTTCATGTTTGCCCACATGTATCTCCTGCTGATGAGCTCAAGAGTTCGTGCTCTTCCCTGATGTCCTGCGATGGGAGAGTCATGGTGTATGTGGAGGATTTTCTTTCGGAGCTCTGGTTTGTCCGGAACCAAAATAGCATTGTCGTACCATAATAGTTCCTCCTCCCACTTGTATCGCTGATATTGTTTCTGGATGGAAGCCAGTAGATTTTTTATCTGTTGGACGCTGTTAATCAGGGTTTCTAAGGATTCTGTCAAGACCCGTCGTTTCTGTCTATTCCAGCTCTGCCAATGTCTTATCTAGTGGCTACGTTCGTATATATATGTCGTATTTCAGTGTATTTGGTGTATGCATAATGTATGGTATATATGCTATCTATGTACAACAAGTCCTGTGGTGGATGAGGTAGGCAAAGTGGGGACCTTGGGCCCCCCTTTGCTTTATTATATACATGCGATTGTTCTGAGTCATTTCCTTCTGTTCCTTCCGTAGTCCACAGCAACAACAAGGTCACGTGTAGTGAGGTCGTCCAATAGGGCACTACCTTAACAAGTCACGTGTGTTTTGTTTATTACTTATGTCAGGTAATGCTTGGATGGTTTGTGGCTCCGAATCTTATAGGAGCTGCGCTTAGTCCTAGGGTCATGTGACTTTGCTTAGTCAGGTCGTGAGTCATGCTAGCATTGCAAGGGGGAGTTATTGCATGCACAACTTAGTTAACCACTGTTACACATTACGGTAACGGGTCATGTGCGATATTTGCGGCGGGTTGCAACATTATTAGTTTGTTATGATCGATTTATAGTGACACTAAAAATGGGTCATGACAGATTCGTCTTCTTTTTGCGCCTCCCTGAGTTCCTTGATGAGATCCGCACTGATCTCTGCTTTGAATCCCTGAAATCTTTCCGCCACGATCATGGTTTGTTACGTGCTTGGGATATCCTTATGATCATGCCTTCTTGATAGCAGGTCCGGTTTCTCAGACTGCTTTCCCGGACAGTATATTATGTTGAAGTTATATGACACTAATAGGCCGTACCATCTTGCGTGTTTTCGGTCCATAATTCTTGCCTTACTCCAGAATTGGAGGTTTTGATGGTCCGTGTAGATGGTTATGGCTTCCTTTGTTCCTTCTAGTAGGTATCTCCATTGTTGTAAGGCTTCAATGATGGCTAGTAGCTCTTTGTTATAGGTATCATACTGTTGTTGAGCCTCGTTGAAGCTTTTTGACATGAAGGCTTATTGGGTGTAGTTTCCTGTCAGTATGTCGTTGATTTAGTATGGCCCCCATCACCACTCCTGATGTGTCGGTCTCCAGGAAGTAAGGTTTTTCTGGGTCAGGGTGTACCAGGACCAGTTTCTTGGCTATAGTGCCCTTGATTGCCTGGAACGCCTGTCGCTGTTCTTCCCCCCAGACCCATTCTGTGTTCTTTCGAGTTAAGTCGGTGAGGGGTTTTGCTAAGGCACTAAAATCATGTGCGAATTTTCAGTAAAAGTTAATGAACCCTAGGAAAGCCTGGACCTGTTTGACTGTGTGTAGTTTGGGCCAGTCACGTATGACCGCGATCTTGTCTTCCTCCATAGAAATTCCTTCTGGGGTGATGACAATGCCGATGTAGGTTACCGAGGTAACGAAGAAGGAGCATTTTTCGGGTCGTGCGAAAAGGTGGTGCTCCCTAAGTCGTTGAAGTACTTCTCTTACATGATGCATGTGCTCCTCTCGGTCCTTGGAGTATATGAGGATGTCGTCCAGGTATACGATTACGTAGACGTCCTTGAGGTCCCAGAAAAGTTCATTCATGAAATGCTGGAAAACGGCTGGTGCGTTCTTGAGACTGAAGGGCATTACCACATATTCGTATAGCCCATCTTTGGTTTTGAATGCCGTCTTCCACTTGTCTCCTTCCTTTATCCATACGTTGTTATACCCCCACCTTAAGTCTATCTTCGAGAAGATCTTTGCTTCTTGCAGCTTCTCTAGCAGGTCTTCCTGTAGGGGAATAGGGAACTGATCACTGACTGTCATTTCGTTAATCCTTCAGTAATCGGTGACTAGGCATAAGGATCCGTCTGCCTTTTTGACATAGAAGCAAGGTGCTGCGGTTGGGGAGTTACTGGGTTGAATTTTCCCATCTTTTAGTTCTTGGTCTATGAACTCTTTTATTGGTCGGGTGACATCGGGTAGGCTTTAGCCAGTCTTGGTGGTTCTGTTCCTTCCTTAAAAACTATGGCACAGTCGTGCTTTCGGTGCGGAGGCAGTTCCTTAAATTTCTCCGCATCGAATACATTGGCGAAGTCCTTGAATTCTGCTGGTATTTCCTTTGTTGTTGCCGACTTTCCTTCCATGCTCAGGGTAGGGGTCGAGGGGTCAACCCTTTGCACTTCTGGATTGTCCTGGTAGCAAATATCCATGGTTCGCCAGTCGATGTCTGGGTTATGTTCGGCCAGCCATTCCTTTCCTAGTATAGCTTGTCACGAGCCATGAATGGCACCCCCTCTTTCTTCTTCTTCTTCTCTTTTTCTCTCCTGTCTCGTGATGTGGCTGCAGACAGACAGATGACTGGTGACTTAGATAGATGTCTCTCGCAGTTGACCCACCTTGGAATGGCAGTTGACTGGTGTAGAAGATGACTCGCCTGTACCATCGTATAGTATATATACAGCTACAGACAAGCCTGGGTTCCCCAGCTTGTTCTGTCTCGTCACACATCCTCTCTAGGGAGCCCTCTCCCTCTAACTTAGGACTTGCCCTTTCCCTCTCAGACTAGCTTGGGATCTCCCTTCAGGAATCCAGCAACTAAGTCCCTTGGTCAGCCACGAGACCTTGACCCTTCTCAGGGCCCTCCTTGGCGCACGCCGCCACTGGTTCCTGCCTCCACTACTCCCACGTCACCTCTAGCCACGAGTCCTTAGAGGGTCACGACATAGCTGGGGTATCTCCTAAGGGCATTATGTAGAATCGGGTCCTGAAGCTTCTTCCTTGTAGTTCAAAGGTAACGCTTGCTCTAAAACGTATTTTTTTGGCTGTTTCGTTTCCGTCTATAGCGATGACGCTCCTGGGGTGTGTAAGTTCTATGAGGGGAATCCCTTTCTTCCTGGTGTAAGTGATATCCATGAAGTTTCTGGATGATCCTGAATCAATTAGTGTTTTCGTTGGTTCCATGATTCCCTGTATCGAGATGTGTGTATGGGGTGTATTGTCAGATGTTCTAATGTAGTACACAGGATCTCGACCTTTGGGTTCCTCCTTGCCGCCTGACATGGGTACAGGGGGCTGTTCTAGTTTTCCGATTCCGAGGCAGTGGATTCCTTATCTCCTTCCTCTGTTATGGTTGCCTCTTTTCCTTTCTCCTGCCTTTCTTTTGGATGTAGGACGTACTGTTTTGCCCAGCAGTCCTTGACCCGGTGCCCACTTTGTGCGCACTTGAGGCATAATCCTTCCTTCTTTCTTCAGTCTATTTCCTTTTGGGGTACCCTAGGTCCCTGGTTTGCGGGCGTTTTAGGGTTATCCTGTGCAGCCTTCCCATAGGTTCATTTCTCCGAGGTGTTGTTGTCTTTTTGCTGTCCCGCGAATAATACATTATCCGTTCGTATGGCAAGTTCCATCCATCGTTCTAATGTAAGTTGGTCAGTGTCCTGTAAGAAGGTGGCTTCAAGTATCTTCTGTTGGACGTTTTCCTTCAGCCCGTTTCTGAAGTGGTCGATTAGGGCCTGCTTGTCCCAGTTTGTTGTGAGCTGCCGTACAGCCCCCAACTTTTCCTCTTCTTTCCTTCTCTTGGGCGCCTTCGGCCCCCCTTTGTCTCGTGGCTTGGCCTTGCTCTGTGGTGACCGACCTGGGAATGGCAGTTGACTCACACCTATACTACATGACTCATCCGGTTGACTCGCCTTGGAATGGCAGTTGACTGTCATACTTAGATGACTCACCTGTACTTGCGTAGTATATAGAGAGCAGAGAACAAGCCTGGCAACCCCAGCTTGTTCTTGCCTTGTCCCACTTCACCTTCGCACTAAGGGGTTAGCAACCCTCTTACTTAAGTCTTTATCTTCAAGGGCCTCGTGGCTTAAAGGTACTTAGCCACTTGACCACCCTTCGTATCTCGTGGCACATCGCCACTTCATCAAGTAACCTTTCGTGGCTTAACTATAAGCCTCCTACATCATGTCCGTCTATCGTCTCAAGTCTACAAGGACCCCAGTCCTACCTTACCACACCTAAAGGAACCTCCGCGTCACACTAGTGACCCTACGGCGAAGGCTCGTAACATTGCAAGAACAAGCTTTCATCACAACGGACACAAAACCCACGCAAGCAACAGATAAGGCCAAACACGCCTTCTGGAACCTGGAAGGAACTACGATCCTGAAAAAAGACTACCGACTTACGCCTCCAGACTTCGCACAAGAATGTCCTCTGAAAGCCAAGAAGAACCCAGAAGGAACCTGCCAAGGGCGGCAACATCGAGACAAGTAACCAGGGAGCCAGTCATACTATCGAGAGCCGCATCCAGCGCCTCCAGAAGATCCGTACCAGGGGGACTACCAGAACAGGACATATCAGAAGCACACATCAGTGAACTACCAAGCCAGGCTGAGGCAAACACCGAAGCAAACGCTGCTTCGGAAGCCGAAGAAGAGGATACCATCACCATTGACCTAAGGGAAGAAAGAATGCCCAGGAACACAACTCCCGGTCCCTCTGGAGAAGGAAGAATGCCAGGGCCAGTACCGGTATCACATACGCCAACAGCCAGTAGTGCATCAGAAATAGAGGAAGAAAGCGAACCAGAGGTCCTACACCCACTCTTGCGCACGTGGGTAAGGAACAGACAACTACGGGAAGGGGGAGCACCAAGGAGACCTCGAACTCCACTACCAGCTGCAGAAGAAGGGGCTAACGAACCAGCTGCCCCACCATATGTACCTCCGGCACCAGCCCCTGCAGGAGGAGCAGCAATGGCGAATCCGGCAGAAATAGCCATCTTTAACACCTTAATGGAGCAACAAATCAATGAAAACATTCTTCCTCAGATCAGGACCCTCATTACGCCCAGAGCAATAGGAGTAGAGGAACTGAGTAATCGAATGGCCCAGCTAGTCCGACAACAAAACGACCAGATACAGGCCCTTAACGAGACGTTAGGGATAGCAGTAAGGGACGCAAACGCAGCCGCCACTAACTCCTTCCATGTACACAGAGTTATGCAGGAACTACGCCCTCGGATCGAACAAATCGAGCTACTGGTCCGAGACCTCCCGAGGCTGGTCAATGAGACCAGACAAGACATCACCCAAGTACGCGAACAAACGGAAGCCCTCGACGAAATGATACAAGGGCTAGAAGAACGCATCAACCAGATAGAACACGAACCCCGCAGGGGAAGAAGTCGCTCCAGAACCCCTTCGGTACACAGCCAGAGAATGGAGCTCTCACCGTTTGCACCCCAACGATCGTCAACCCGCCAACCGGAATCAGACCAAGAAGTACCCAAAGGAGCAAGAGCAAAGAAACCAGAACCATTTAAGGGAAAACGAGGACAGGAGGCCGAAAACTTTCTCATGAAGATGGAGATCTACTTCGGCGACTACCCAAAGGCCTTCAACCATACACGAAAGATAAAAACCACCCTTACAAACATGGCCGAAGGAGAAGCCTCGAAATGGGCAAAGCTGTTACTTCGAAAAGCACTAGATCAAGACGACCACCCTGCACTACAATCCTGGGTGGAGTTTAAAAAATACTTCCTGGTGGCTTTCGGCGACCCCATCAAAAAGGACCGAGCCGTCCGAGAAATGGGCAAACTCGCCCAGACAGGGTCCGCCCAACACTACGCATCACAATTCTGTATCCTTATGGAAGATCTTAGCTGGGACGAACAGGCCTTGATCGATTGCTTCAGAAACGGCCTGAAGGAAAACGTCCAGCAAAAGATACTCGAAGCCACCTTCCTACAAGACACCGACCAACTTACACTAGAACGATGGATGGAGCTGGCCATACGAACAGATAACGTACTATTTGCGGGACGACAAAAGGACGGCAATATCCCCGAAAAACGAACCTACGGACAGGCTGCACAAGACGCCCCCAAAACACCAGCGACCCCAGGACCCAGGGTTCCCCAAAAGGAAATGGATCGAAGGAAGAAGGAGGGGCTGTGCCTCAAATGCGCACAGAGCAGACACTGGGTCAAGGATTGCTGGTCAAGGCAATATGTCCTACACCCAACGGAGAAACAAGAACAAGAAAAGGGAAAAGAGGCGACCGTAACAGAAGAAGAGGATAAAGAATCCACGGCCTCGGAATCGGAAAACTAGAACGGCCCCCTGTACCCATGTCAGGCGGCAAGGAAAAACCCAAAGGTCAAGACCCTGTGCACTACATTAGAACTTCTGACAATACACCCCATACACACATCTCGATACAGGGAATCATGGAACCAACAAAGACACTAATCGATTCAGGGTCATCCCGGAACTTCATGGACATCGTGTACACTAGAAGAAAGGGAATCCCCCTTATAGAACTTACACATCCCAGAAGCGTCATTGCCATAGACGGAAACGAAACAGCCAAAAAAATACGCTTCAGGATGAACATTGCCTTCAAACTACAAGGACGAAACTTCAAAAGTCGGTTTTACTTAATGCCTCTGGGGGACACACCAGCAATACTAGGGAAGGAATGGTTAGCCGAACACAATCCGGACATCAACTGGCGAAACATGGACATACGCTACCAAGATAATGCGGAAGTGCAAAGGGTTGACCCCTCGATCCCTACCCCAAGCACAGAAGGAAAGTCAGCCACCACAAAGGAAATACCAAGAGAATTCAAGGACTTCGCCGATGTATTCGATGCAGAGAGATTCAAAGAATTACCTCCGCATCGAAAACACGACTGCACCATAGTATTCAAAGAAGGAGCAGAACCGCCAAGGCCAGCCAAAGCCTACCCAATGTCACCAGACCAGCAGAAAACTCTCAAGGAGTTCATAGACCAAGAACTAAAAGAAGGGAAGATCCGACCCAGCAGCTCCCCAACCGCAGCACCCTGCTTCTATGTCAAGAAGGCAGATGGGTCCCTGCATCTGGTCATGGATTACCGAAAGATCAACGAAATGACCGTCAGTGACCAATTCCCCATCCCCTTACAAGAAGATCTGCTGGAGAAACTACGGGAAGCAAAGATCTTTTCAAAGGTAGACTTAAGATGGGGGTATAACAACGTATGAATAAAGGAAGGAGATGAATGGAAGACAGCCTTCAAAACAAAAGACGGATTATACGAATATGTGGTTATGCCGTTTGGCCTCAAAAACGCACCAGCCGTCTTCCAACGCTTCATGAACAAACTCTTTTGGGACCTGAAGGACGTATACGTAATCGTGTACCTGGACGACATTCTCATCTATTCCAAGAATTGAGAGGAACATGTGGATCACATCTGAGAAGTACTTAAACGACTTAGGGAAAACCATCTCTTCACACGACCCGAGAAGTGCTCCTTTTTCATCACCTCGGTAACATACATCAGTATCGTTGTTACCCCGGAAGGAATATCTATGGAAGAAGACAAAATCGCAGTCATACGCGACTGGCCTGAATTACACACAGTTAAACAGGTCCAAGTGTTCTTAGGGTTCGTCAACTTTTACCGGAAATTCGCACATGATTTCAGCGCCCTAGCGAAACCCCTCACTGACCTAACCCGGAAGGACACAAAGTGGGTCTGGGGGGAGGAACAAAAACAGGCGTTCCAGGCAATCAAGGACACTATAGCCAAGAAACCGGTCCTAGTCCATCCCGACCTGGAAAAGCCTTACTACCTAGAGACAGACGCATCAGGAGTGGCGATGGGAGCCATACTAAACCAATGGCATACGGATGGGAAGCTACACCCAGTTGCCTTCATGTCAAAAAGCTTCAACGCAGCCCAGCAACTGTATGATACATATAACAAGGAACTACTAGCCATCGTTGAAGCTCTACAACAATGGAGATACCTGTTGGAGGGAACGAAGGAGGCCATAACCATCTATACGGACCACCGAAACCTCCAGTTCTGGAGCAAGGTGAGAATCATGGACCGGAAACATGCAAGGTGGTACAGCCTACTAGCGTCGTATAAGTTCAACATCGTATATCGGCCCGGAAAGCAGTCCGAGAAACCGGATCTACTATCCAGAAGACACGATCACAAAGACATCCCGAGCGTAAAACAAACCATGATAGCAGCAGAAAGGTTCCAGGGATTCAAAGCGGAAATCAGCATAGATATTATCGAGGAACTTAGGGAAGCCCAAAAAGAGGATGAGTCCTTAGAAACCCTGATCAACAGCGTCCAGAAAATAAAGGATCTACCTGTGTCTATCCAGAAACAATACCGGCAATACAAATGGGAAGAAGGGCTGTTATGGTATGATGACACTATACTAGTTCTGGATGAGCCAGAGCTACGAAAGAAGATTCTCCACATGCACCACGACTCACCCATCGCAGGACATCAGGGAAGAGCATGAACTCTCGAACTCATAAGCAGAAGGTATACATGGGCAAACATCAAAGCCCAGGTCAATACCTGTTATAGATCAGGTAAATTTATGTGAATATATGCGCTGGGGTAAGCGCGGTCCTTGAATGGAAATATTGAAGCAGATCTAGGTAGATCTGGCTGAGTAGACTAAGCAGAGTTAAGAATAGGATCAGAAACAAATTGAT
>WSTK01000860.1:0-13262 GCA_019616945.1 Ceratobasidium sp. 414 | reverse complement strand
CTGTTCCTGCTCCTAGTCATGTGACCTAGGATTAAGCGCGCGGCACCAGAGGCGAAGCCTCTATTAACATTGGGTGCTGCGCATACACCTTACATAAACATTCCTTACTGACTTTCTTTTACTCTGAGTCAAGTACTATGACTCCTACGCTCTTTCTATTTGCTAGATATGACTCATACCTGTACGACTCCTCTTATGACTCGCATACATGTATGACTCGACTGTATCTAGATAGTATATATACTGTGGAAAGCAAGCCTGAGGACCTCAGCTTGCTTTACCTCGTCATCTCACCTCTCGAGAGACACCTAAGTAGCAGCCATCAGTAATCCTTTAAGGGATTACTTTCACCACAAGACCAAGGGTCACACACGAGGAGTGCTCTTACATGAGACTCCTATCGATAAGTCATCGGTCACAAGGACCTTTGAGCACCGTCTAGACTCTCATTGGAGGTCTGCGACAGTTCTCGTTTGCCTTCGCATGTCGTACCTCGGGGTTGTGTCCCCTGCGCTCGTTCCCAGCCGACTTGCTGGCGACGGCGGCGTACGATTTGCTGACGACCATGTTAGGAGAGTGGGGTGGTAGGCTAGGTCGAGAGCGAGGAGGAGCTGGGAGGTGGTGATGTCTGGTGAGGCCTTTCCCAGCTCCCTTATGTACCCCTTGGATAGCAGTGCTCCTGGGAACTTTCAGCGGAAGTCCCTCATGACTCGTTCCAGTGGAGTCATTTTTTCGGCACGTTCCAGGGTGTTTTCTAGCGAATCATACCCTTTCCATTTGATTTCGTAGTATAGCTGCTTCCCCCTTTGTTCCCAACCGACAATCTTCTCGACTTTGAACTGTTCTTCCCCTTCTTCTGTTATTATTGGTGGTGGCTTCGGGGAGAATCTTCCAAAGGAGTCTTCTTTGTATGGTGTGAGTAGGTCTGCATGGAACACGTTGTGTATCCTCATTGTCCTAGGTAGGTCGAGCTGGTAAGCATGCGACGATATTTTCCGCACAATCTCGAAAGGGCTGGCCCTTTTGTCGTCGAGTTTCTTCGAGGGTCGCCTTGTGCAGATATTTCAGGTATTAAGCCAGGCCTTATCTCCCTTTGCGTATTCGGTGCTTGTCACTACTTCTTTCTTCTGATGGTATTCCATAGACGCCCGGGCTTCGTCCCAAATCCGTCGCATGTGGGTTGCCATGTGGTTCGCGCTTACACTCCCTTCCCCTCCTTCCTCGGAGATTTGCCATCGGGGGTGCCTTCCATATACTGTTTCGAATGCTGTTTGTCCAGTTGCCGTGTTCTTTTGGTTGTTATGACAGAATTCCACAATGGGTAGCCACTTCGCTCA
Source organism: Ceratobasidium sp. 414 (assembly GCA_019616945.1). Lineage (NCBI taxonomy): Eukaryota > Fungi > Basidiomycota > Agaricomycetes > Cantharellales > Ceratobasidiaceae > Ceratobasidium > Ceratobasidium sp. 414. The sequence continues at coordinate 11,925 of WSTK01000860.1, read as the reverse complement.
GTCGTCTTGTTCGTAGTTGCAGAAGCTTCGCAGGTATCCCTCTAGCCACTGATTGGTCCGTTCTGCTAGCCCATCTGTCTGGGGGTGATAGGCGGTGGAGAAGCGAGGGTCCTGTCCCAATTGTTCATATAGGGTCTTCAGAAAATTGCTGTTGAATGTCATGCCCCTATCTGAGATTGTTGTTTTTGGGGTCCCATGATGTTTCCATACTTCCCTTAGGAAGAGTTCTGCTAACTCCTCCATGTTCATTGCCTCCTTGCATGGTAGGAAATGTGCTTGCCTGGAGAATCAGTCCACTACTACCAGGATGCTATCGAAGCCCTCCGATAGTGGCAGTTTTATGATAAAGTCGTAGTTGATAGCTTCCCATGGCTCTTTTGGTAGCTCCATGTTCTTGGCAGCGACTTTCTGACTTGTGGATTTCGCTCGGGTGCAGATCTCGCATTCGTCGACGTAGGTGTTGACCTGGGCTTTGATATTTGCCCATGTATACCTTCTGCTGATGAGTTCGAGAGTTCGTGCTCTTCCCTGATGTCCTGCGATGGGTGAGTCGTGGTGCATATGGAGGATCTTCTTTCGTAGCTCTGGTTCATCCGGGACTAGTATAGCGTCGTCATACCATAATAATCTCTCTTCCCATTTGTACCGCCGATATTGTTTCTGGATAGACGCAGGTAGACTTTTTATTTTCTGGACGCTGTTGATCAGGGTTTCTAAGGACTCGTCCTCCTTTTGAGCTTCCCTGAGTTCTTCGATAAGATTTATGCTGATTTCCGCCTTGAACCCCTGGAACCTTTCTGCCGCTATCATGGTTTGTTTTGCACTTGGAATGTCCTTGTGATCGTGTCTTCTGGATAGTAGGTCCAGTTTCTCGGACTGCTTTCCTGGCCGGTATACGATGTTGAAGTTGTACGACACTAGTAGACCATACCACCTTGCGTGTTTCTGGTCCATGATTCTTGCCTTACTCCAGAACTGGAGATTTCGATGGTCCGTGTAGATTGTTATGGCCTCCTTTGTTCCCTCTAACAGGTATCTCCATTGCTGTAGAGCTTCGACGATGGCTAGTAGTTCCTTGTTATAGGTATCATACCGTTGCTGGGCAGCGTTGAAGCTTTTTGACATGAAGGCAACTGGATGTAGCTTCCCGTCTGTATGCCGTTGATTTAGTATGGCTCCCATCGCCACTCCTGATGTGCCTGTCTCTAGGTAGTAGGGTTTTTCTGGGTCGGGATGGACTAGGACCGGTTTCTTGGCTATAGTGTCCTTGATTGCCTGGAATGCCCGTTTTTGCTCTTCCCCCCAGACCCACTTCGTGTCCTTCTGGGTTAGATCCGTGAGGGGTTTCGCTAGGGCGCTGAAATTGTGTGCGAATTTTTGATAGAAGTTGACAAACCCTAAGAACGCTTGGACCTGTTTGACTGTGTGTAACTCAGGCCAGTCGCGTATGACCGCAATTTTGTCTTCTTCCATAGAAATCCCCTCCGGGGTAACGACAATACCGATGTATGTTACCGAGGTGACGAAGAAGGAGCACTTCTCGGGTTGTGTGAAGAGATGGTTTTCCCTAAGTCGCTTAAGTACTTCTCTGACATGATCCACATGTTCTTCTTGATTTCTGGAGTAGATGAGGATGTCGTCCAGGTATACTATCATGTATACGTCCTTCAGGTCCCAAAAGAGTTCATTCATGAAGTGTTGAAAAACAGCTGGTGCGTTTTTGAGGCCAAAAGGCATAACCACGTATTTGTATAACCCGTCCTTTGTTTTGAAAGCTGTCTTCCATTCGTCTCCTTCCTTTATTTGTACGTTGTTGTAGCCCCATCTTAAATCTATTTTTGAAAAGATCTTTGCTTCCCATAACTTTTCCAGCAGATCTTCTTGTAAGGGAATGGGGAATTGGTCACTGATGGTCATTTCGTTGATTTTCCGGTAATCAGTAACCAGGTGCAGGGATCCATCGGCCTTCTTGACATAGAAACATGGTGCTGCGGTTGGGGAGTTACTACTGGGTCGGATCTTTCCGTCTTTTAGTTCTTGGTCTATGAATTCTTTGAGGGTTTTCTGTTGGTCAGGCGACATTGGGTAGGCTCTGGCTGGCCTTGGCGGTTCTGTTCCTTCTTTGAAGACTATGGCGCAGTCGTGTTTCTGATGCGGAGGTAACTCCTTAAATCTATCTGCATCAAATATGTTGGTGAAGTCCTTGAATTCCCTTGGTATTTCCCTTGTGGTTGCTGACTTTCCTTCCGTGCTTAGGGTAGGGATCGAGGGGTCAACCCTTTGCACTTCTGGGTTGTCTTGGTAACGTATATCCATATTCCGCCAGTTGATGTCTGGGTTGTGTTCAGCCAACCACTCTTTCCCTAGTATCGCTGGTGTGTCCCCCAGAGGCATTAGGTAAAATCGGCTTTTGAAGTTTCTTCCTTGTAGTTCGAAAGTAATGTTCGTCCTGAAGCGTATTTTTTCGGCTGTTTCGTTTCCGTCTATGGCAATGACACTTCTGGGGTGCGTAAGTTCTATAAGGGGGATTCCTTTCCTCCTGGCGTATGTGATGTCCATGAAGTTTCGGGATGACCCTGAATCGATTAGTGTCTTTGTTGGTTCCATGATTCCCTGTATCGAGATGTGTGTATGGGGTGTATTGTCAGAGGTTCTAATGTAGTACACAGGGTCTCAACCTTTGGGTTTCTCCTTGCCGCCTGACATGGTTACAGGGGGCCGTTCTAGTTTTCCGATTCCGAGGTGGTGGATTCCTTATCTTCTTCCTCTGTTACGGTCGCCTCCTTTCCCTTTTCCTGTTTCTCCTTCAGGTGTAAGACATACTGCTTTGACCAGCAATCTTTGACCCGATGTCCGCTTTGTGCACATTTGAGGCACAGCCCTTCCTTTTTCCTTCGATCCATTTCCTTTTGGGGTACCCTGGGTCCTTGAGTTGTTGGTGTTTTGGGGGCGTCTTGTGCAGCCTTCCCATAGGCTTGTTTTCCGGGGGTATTGCCGTCTTTTTGTCGTCCTGCAAATAATACGTTATCCGTTCGTATGGCCAGCTCCATCCATCATTCTAGTGTGAGCTGGTTGGTGTCTTGTAAGAAGGTGGCTTCGAGTATCTTTTGCTGGACATTTTCTTTCAGCCCATTTCTGAAGCAGTCGATCAGGGCCTGCTCATCCCAGCTAAGCTCTTCCATAAGGAGACGGAATTGTGATGTGTAGTGTTGTGTGGATCCTGTCTGGGCGAGTTTGCCCATTTCTCAGATAGCCCAGTCCTTTTTGATGGGATTGCCGAAAGCCACCAGGAAATATTTTTTAAACTCCACCCAGGATCATAGTGCCAGGTGGTCGTCTTGGTCTAGTGCTTTCCTGAGTAACGGCTTTGCCCATTTTGAGGCTTCTCCCTCGGCCATATTTGTGAGGGTGGTTTTGATCTTTCATGTATGGTCGAAGGCCTTTGGGTAGTCACTGAAGTAGATCTCCATTTTCATGAGGAAGTTTTCGGCCTCCTGTCCTCGCTTTCCCTTAAATGGTTCTGGTTTCTTTGCTCTTGCCCCTTTGGGCACTTCCCGGTCTGATTCTGGTTGGCGGGTTGATGACCGTTGGGGTGCAAACGGTGAGAGTTCCATCCTCTGGCTGTGTATGGAGGGGGTCCTGGAGCGGCTTCTTCCCCTGCGGGGCTCGTGCTCTATCTGGTTTATGCATTCCTCTAGCCCTTGTATCATCTCGTTGAGGGCTTCCGTTTGTTTGCGTACTTGGGTGATGTCTTGTCTGGTCTCATTGACCAATCTCGGGAGATCTTGAACCATTAGCTCGATTTTGTTCGATCCGAGGGCGTAGTTCCTGCATGACTCCGTGAACGTGGAAGGAGTTAGTGGCAGCTGTGTTTGCATCCCTTACTGCCACCCCTAATGTTTCGTTAAGGGCCTGTATCTGGTCGTTTTGTTGCCGGACTAGCTGGGCCATTCGGTTACTAAGTTCCTCTACTCCTATTGCCCTGGGCGTGATGAGAGCCCTGATTTGGGGAAGGATGTTTTCATTGATTTGTCGTTCCATTAGGGCGTTAAAGATGGCTATTTCCACCAGATTCGCCATTGCTGCTCCTCCCGCAGGGGCTGGTGCCGGGGGTACATATGGTGGAGCAGCTGGTTCATCAGCCCTTTCCTCTGCAGCTGGTAGTGGAGCTTGAGGCCTCCTTGGTGCTCCTTCTTCTCGCAGTTGCCTGTTTCTTACCCACGTGCACGAGAGTGGGTGTAAGACTTCTGGTTCGCTTTCTTCCTCCATTTCTGATGCGCTACTGGCTGTTGGCGTGTGTGACACAGGCACCGGCCCTGGCATCCTCCCTTCTCCAGAGGGCCCGGGAGTTGCGTTTCTGGGCAGTCTCTCCTCCCTGAGGTCGATGGTAATGGTATCCTCTTCTTCGGTTTCCGGGACAGGGTTCGCTTCGGCCTGACTTGGTAGTTCACTGATGTGCGCTTCTGATATGTCCTGCTCTGGTAGTCCCCCTGGTACGGATCTTCTGGAGGCACTGGACGCTGCTCTTGATAGTATGACCGGTTCCCTGGTTACTTGTCTTGATGTTGCTGCCCTTGGTGGGTTCCTCCTGGGTTCATCTTGGTTTTCGGATGACATTCTTGCGCGAAGTCTGGAGGCGTAAGTTGGTAGTCTTCTTTCGGGATCGTGGTTCCTTTCGGATTCCAGAAGTCGTGTTCAGCCTTGTCTGCTGCTTGTGTGGGTGTTGTGTCTGTCATGATGTAAGCTTGTTCTCGCAATGTTACGAGCCTTCGCTGTAGGGTCACTAGTGTGACACGGAGGTTTCTTTAGATGTGATGGGGTAGGACTGGGGTCCTCGTAGACTTGGGACGATAGACGGACACGACGTAAAAGGCTTATAGTTAAGCCACGAAAGGTTACTTGACTTGGAGGCGATGTGCCACGAGATGCGAAAGGTGGTCAAGTGACTAAGTACCTTTAAGCCACAAGACCCTTGGGAAAACGACTTAGTAAGAGGGTTGCTAACCCCTTAGTGCGAAGGTGAAGTGGGACAAGGTGAGAACAAGCTGGGGTTATCAGGCTTGTTCTCTGCTCTCTATATACTACACTAGTACAGGTGAGTCATCTAAGTACGACAGTCAACTGCCATTCCAAGGCGAGTCAACCAGACGATTCAAACGTACATGTGTGAGTCAACCACCATTCCCAGGTTGGTCGGCCACAGAGCACCGTCAAGCCACAAAGCCATGAGATGAAGAAGGGGGCCGGAGGCGCCCAAGAGAAAGGAAAGAAAGAGAAAAGTTGGGGGCTGTACTACAGCTCACAACATCTCGAGTGAAAACTTGTGGTTGCATAAGTTGAACAGGTCCTCAAGTGATGGCTCTTGCTACACCTTTGCCACCTATTTGCAGTAGCACAACATCTCGTTGCCGGATGCTGGCCCATCTGTGTTGTTCGCTAGTGAAGTAACATTGGGGGGAGGTGAGTTACATGCCAGTTGACGCTACATAATATCTTACCTTCAAGGACACCAAGTGCCACCTCACGCAATGCAGGCTGGCAGACCACCACCAATAAATCCAATTTACCCAGCAAGTGCAGGGTGTAGCTATATATTGCATTAGCAACATTGAGACACCAAGCTCGTCATTGTACTTACTAGTTAAAGACTGTTTAAGAAAATAAAATCGCTGATTGAGTGGTATTTGTTGAGATAGAAAGAATCGTAGCTGTTGAGGCTTGTTCGAGGGGTCACACCATGGATTGCAGTGCTGTGAATATGTGGTGCAAGGGGGCAGACACGAACAATCCTCGAGACATCAATTAGGTGTGGTCAGATGCAGGCTGGTTTCTTAATCACAATCATGTTAGTCACGTTTTCTGGTGTGGTCGGAATTGATCGGAACTTGTGGACGTAGGCAAACAAAGGAATACAGGGGGGTGGTTGTTGATTGGTGGTTGGCATGATGCAAAAGATAAGCCGGAGCTGCTCTGCTTCACAGTCTGGCATGTGGCGTGCAGATCGTCAGCGGATCAGTGTCCCATGACCAATCGAAGATGTATGCACCTTGCAACTGTATCCGACCCTCCCTGTTTACTTGAACCCCATCCTTGAGGTACAATACAGGATCAGCAACCCCAGGGTCCTTGTCCAAAGGAGGAGTTGTGTTGGCACGAGCCCATTCGACCTTTGGGAAGATTCGGCAGCGTGGTTCAGTCACCCTGATCGATGTCCAGACTCCGACCATGGTCTCACGGTTAATCGATGTTGGCAGCAGACTGCTTGCCTTGCAGTCTTGGAGCAAGGTAGGTAGCCTGTATTTCTCCTTGGCTGCTGCTATTGTTATACTTTCAGCTAGCCGTATCGCAACATCCTGGTATTTGGACAGGGCATAGGTTTCTTGAGCCTGTTCGACCCTCTTTGCAGCATGGTCCTCTTTATCGTCGGGATCGTCAATCTGTCATTTTCGCTTCTTTGTTGTATTCGCGCTGGGTTCCAGTGTAGTCTCTACCTCGGTTTTGCTGGTGGCTTCAGGCGCGAACCCACCTCATTTAAACCACTGCATCACCCCCTCTGTGTCCCCAGGCATGGCCACCGGTGGTCCCTCTGCAACCAGTAAGTATGTGGGCATTTGTGTAACCTATGTACTCACCAATCCCATCATTACTATGCCTATTGACAGCCCCTGCATCCCGAGTGTCCAGGTTAGCCAGTTTAACCACTGGATCTGTACCGGGACTAAAGGTTTTCCTCCAGGTATGGAACAGGCGGAGCTCAGTAATTTTCTTGCGTCGGGTTAGCCAGCGGAGTGTCTGTTTTTCCCAGTCCTTCTTGTTAGTCGCCGGGTAAGCCTCCTTTATTGTATCCACATGCATGTGCTCAACTGTTTCCGTAGAAAAATTGTCAGCCGTTCCCTTCGCCTGTATTTGGTCGGTCATATGGTGTCCAGCGTGTAACTTCGGTATGTTGAAGTGATCGAGAACTGTTTTCTCGCCCCGTCGTGACCTGTTCTTAATCCAGACATCCTTGCATCTGTGGAATTCCTTGTATGTGGCTTTGTACGCTTGGAGTGTGAGCTCGGTATGAGATGGAAGCTGGGCGTAATAGATATAGTTGACAAGGGCTCGAGTCGCCTCGGTGAGTTCACGACTGTACTTGGCGCTTGAGTTTGCAATGACACTGAGGTGCACCTTCAGCAGCGCCCTGTGCTCTTTGCCTGACATCTGAGAGATATGGGTTACGCCCTTCTGGAACACCCAACTGCCTGAGTAGGGAACTTGTGCCTTCATGTGTGCGTTCATTTCATCCTCTCCAATCGAGTATGTGTTCCACTGAAACGGGTGATCGAAAAAATATTTATAATAGCTGTGCAGCAGGTCGACCGAGAGCTATTGGCATATGTCGACGAAGGGGAGTTCTGCCCAGAATGGATACTCGACATCTCCGAGCCACTCTTTGCCTGCACCAAGGGAGAACTGGTATGGATCGGCGTTTGGATGTTGCTGTTCTTGAACCCTACGGATGCCCTCGAGGATCGATTGGGATGTGCGCATTGGATGGGCTTCAGGTGAGCCAAAATCATTTGTGGTGGCTGTACAATGAACACAATTACTCTTATCCAGTGTGGCGATCATGTATTGTTCCTCAAGGTCAGCAAGATACGCAAGTAGGACATAGAAGATCAAGCGGACGTTGCCTTGAGGGTCGATTATTTCGTGCATGGTGAGTTTGCGAAGCGGTTGGCAGATGATTTCCATGCAAATGTGGAAAAGCCGGCGACTGAGAATCCCTGGGAGTGTGCTCTTGTGCGCCTTGGATCTCAGATCGACTTGTTTGAGGGTGGTTTCCCATTTGCAGATAGGTATGTATGCAAGCAGCATCCATGTGCATTTGCTTGTTTGTGCGCGTGCGTCCTTTATGATATTGCCAAGCAAGATGTAAAGAGTGTGCACTTTAACGTCACCAGAATAGTGCATAAGGTGGGTCTTGTCGCTGCTGAATATAACTCCTCCGAGGGCTGCGTCTGGATGCTGACCTGCCTCATGCTGCAGGGATATTATGTTAATAAATGGCACAACAGACTTAACAGTACGTACCAAAATCTTGTGCCAAAGGTCACCAGTCGGCATCTCGTCGAAGATCTGGATTTTGTCATCGCCTGCAAATCGAATCTCTGGAGCGAACCATATTTCCCCATCAAGATCTGGCCGTCCCACAAGATAATCAAGGCATTCCTTGAGATCCCACAGGTATAGTACAAGGTCTTCATGCTTCCCATCAGGGAAGTGTTCTGGGAGGATCTGCTGACAGTGCCAGGGAGGACCACCAAAGCCAGCGAGATCATTCTCGAGCTTGTGAAACAGGTTGTATGCACTACCAAAGGTTGGAGTCTTGGCCAAGATCTATGAGTTGGATTAGCAGGCGTGCTCAGGCAACCGTAAGGTAAGTGCTTACCCCATCCATGTCTAGAAATTCATTGATTTTTGACTGCGACAACTTGCAGGTAGCCAACCAGTACACCAGTTTCCATTCAGCCTTGCTCGCAAATGGGTGCCAAGGTGCGTTAGGGTATGCTTTCAATCGATTTTCTAACAGCTGTTCCCAGCGTGTCTTCACCTTCCTTGAGACGTGGCCCACTGTGCAATGGACATATCGAGTAACACCATCTGCATCGACAATTTTGTTGTAGTTTGACCAATTGAACCAGGGGAATTGCGATTCGAGCGGCAGGTGCTGAGGAACAACATTTGATGTCCCAGTTGGTAAATCGGTGGGTGGGATGGGAATGTTTGTGTTGAGGTGCAATGGGATTTGTCAAGACCCGTCTTTTGTTGTTTCTTTCTCTGTCCTTATGTAGTGGCTGCATATTCATATTGTTATAGTTCTGATTTGTTATTGATAAAAGTTCTAGTTAATTACTGGTGGGTATGCTAGTCGAGTCCGGTGGTGGATGAGGTAAAGCAATCTGAGGCCTTCATGTGGCTTTACCTCTCCTTATATACCTGCACTCTTGTCGAGTCATGGGTTGCGCAGTCCACAGTAAGTCACGTGTGGTGCAGAGACACCATTGGGTAGTCTTGGGGCGTCACATGTGCTTGTTTACTGATCACGTGTGTGGCCACTAGGTTTGTTGCGGCTCCGAATCTTATAGGAGCCGTGCTGGGTCCAAGGGTCACATGTTTGTTGCTTAGTCACTTCCTACCCTGACCATGACCACTAGTTTCCTAAGGAGAGATTAACCAGTGGTCGGTCACATGGTAACTTGTGGTCAGTCACATGACCGTAACCAGTGGTCGGTTCTTGTACTTGTTAATCGTTGGTTTTAAGTGGATCATGACATTCAATGAAATGGGTCATGACATTATTCCCCCTTTTGGGTGTGGTTTGGAGGATTCCGGACAAGCAGATACATATGTAATAAGTGGATATAGAATTACATGTTGAAATATTATGGAGGAGAACCTAAACGAGACTAGGGGAATACAAAGAAAGGGTGCTCCCCAGCTTCTACCCATTCGACGTTTTTGGCCACCCAGGCCACTCCTTCCTCTCCTTCTATGTCCAACCAGCACTTCGCTATGCTTTCCCGGCTATTACCCAGGATTACCGTCGGTTGCACCTTCATTGCCTTTACTTGCTTGTATCGGCCTGTGAAATCTGCCTCGTACTGGCTCAGTGCCTTGAGCGAGTACTTCCCATTGGTATGGACCATATCGTCTAGGATCCACATGTCGGCATCCTCTGATAGGGCAGCCACGTTCCAGACGTTGCACATTCGGCTGTGTCAGGAGTTCACTCCGCTTACCCCTGACGATGTCTTTTTCTCGTGGCTTGCCTTTTCTTTTTCTTGTGGCTCGCTCCTCTTGCCACCAGCCTTAGGCTGTGTGCGCCTTCCTTCGCTTCCTTTCTGACTAGGTATATGCGTCAGCTGTAGGCTGCGCACCTCTTGACTCAGGCTGTAGCCTGTTTCCTTGACTCGTCTTCTTGATTGGCAGAAGACTTACAAGCGCAGTACTGTGCCAGTCTACTGCCATTCACTGCTGTATGACTCAGATGTACTTAGCTAGTATATATACAGCAGTAGACAAGCCTGGATTCTCCAGCTTGTTCTACCTTGTCAACCTCCCTTCGCTATTAACTTAGCTCTGCCACCTGGGTGCCCTCCAAGGGACCCAGGGTGGGCCTTCACTCTCGTCACATCCCTATCGTCACTAGTTAGACTCTGCCACCTGGGTGCCCTCCCAAGGGACCCAGGATGGTCCTTCACTTGTCACCTTCCCTTCCGCTTACTGGCCTAAGTACCTGCTATCTGGGTACTCCTTTCAAGTAACCCAGACTATGACATCTCGCGGCAGACTAGTACACAGCCACTTCATGACCTCGCCTCGTGGCTCAACATATCCAAAGGGTGATGCTTGCGCATATACCTAGCTTTTCGACTTGCGATCCATCAAGGCTCGTCGCACCATAGTACCTCTCGACCTTAGGATTCAAGCATAGAACCTAAGGGAGCCTCAACGTTCGTCTTCCAAGTAGACCCTCGAGCTCGCACCCCATCGCATGGCGACAGGTCGCGACAGGCTGTGGGTGCCCTTCCCTCGTGCGTAAACCATTTTGCCAGTACCAGTTGCCCCTTCGATCACCAGGATTTTATGGCGCCTTCCTGGTGCCTTCAGGGGTACCTCCCTTTTGAACCACCTGTCTGCTTGGTCAATGTGGGACTGGTTTTCGGGGAGCTTGAGTTCAACAGGTATGGGGGGGAGTAGGCCTGTGTCTTCCTTGTATCACCAGTCTGCATATGCCCGTTGTTGTGAGCTGCCGTACAGCCCCAACCTCTTTCTTTTCTTGGGTGCCTCTGGCCCCCCTTCTCTTCTTTCTTTTCCTTGGGCGCCTCCGGCCCCCCTTCTCGTCTCATGACTTGGCTTTGCTCAGTGGCTAACCGACCTGGGAATGGTGGTTAACTCACTCCTGTACGTGTGACTCGCTCTGTTGACTCACCTTGGAATGGCAGTTGACTGTTGTAGTTAGATGACTCACCTGTACTTGCGTAGTATATAGAGAGCAGAGAACAAGCCTGGTAGGACCAGCTTGTTCTCGCCTTGTCCCACTTTACCTTCGCACTAAGGGGTTAGCAACCCTCTTACTTAAAGTCTCTCTCCAAGGGTCTCGTGGCTTAAAAGGTACTTAGCCACTTGACCACCCTTCGTATCTCGTGGCATATCGTCACCAAGTCAAGTAACCTTTCATGGCTTAACTATAAGCCTTTTACGTCGTGTCTGTCTATCATCCCAGGTTTATGAGGACCCCAGTCCTACCTTATCACGTCTAAAGGAACCTCCGCGTCACACTAGTGACCCTACGGCGAAGGCTCGTAACACCCGTACCGAATTCCAGGCTGTCGTCATCGTGAGGGGCGTAGCTGTTTGTAGGAATCAAAGAACTCCTCCCTGGTCTTCGATTCCACGATCTCCGTCCTGTCCTCCAGGTCTGCTTCCATACAAGACCTTTTCCTTCCTCCTTTCCCTGCGACGAGTATCCCCTTAAGGGCCTCCTCTGTCAACTCTCTGGCCATCAGATCTTCGATCACCTCCCCATCTTCTCCGACTGCCTTCCATAGATAGTGGACGGCTGTACGGGCCGGACAGCCGCCAGGACCCTCTTTTAGGTCTTTCGGGGCGATGTTGGGGTGGTTCCCTTTGAAGTCCCAGAAGTGGGCATTCCGGGTGTTCCATCCCCCTTGTCGTTCCTTGCTCACTGTGAGGGTGTGAACATGGAGGGGGCGAGTCGCATCGTACCCTGGTTCGTCGGGGTTGTGTCGTTTGACTACGGTGAGGGTCTGCCAGTGGTTGGGTTGTTGCGAGCCTCGCCTTCTCGCTGGGTGTTTGCTTGCGTCTTGACCTTAGGTCCATTAGATGGGTGATCCAGGGATTGGATCCTTTATGTAT
>WSTK01000086.1:0-85616 GCA_019616945.1 Ceratobasidium sp. 414 | reverse complement strand
TTATGTGTCCATAGCTTCTGTGGTTCTTTTGGTAAAAGTGCATGTAGCTCACTCAGGTCACGTGTTGCAATCATTTTGCTGGGCACTGTAGGCGAGACCTGTCACGCAGCCCCACCACATCAAAAAACCAACTTGATGGTGCTGGGCGGAAGGACAAATCCTATCTAAATGCGAATAAATGGAAAACCACTCAACGCACACACAAGATGGCCAAGACAAGCCAGGGATATTGACTGAAGGGCCCCGTGGCCATGCATGGAATACGGGCGGAACTGAGTGTGCTGTACAAATTGATACTCACGAGCGACACAAGCCCCATGTACCAACCGAATGTTATATATGCAAACCGTTGGTGTCGTAAAACGTGTAACTACGCCCATCTGGTTTCGTGGTACGTATAAAATGGCACATTATTTTCACAGGTAGTATCGGTCTCCTATGTTACCCATCCCAGGGGTAATCGACCAAACCCGTCGCCCCTGAGAACCATCCTCATTCTCGAGCCAACTTTCTTGGAGCCCGTCGTCGACAGCCCCACATACGAACCGTATAAGAGGGAAGATCCCCCTAATCACGGCCATGCCACCCCGAGGAACACCAAGATAAGTTATGAACACGATCTGGTCTTCCGGCACACCATGATCGAGCAGGACTCGGATCGCCATTAATGCTGCCGCCCCAGTACCAATCTACACCGAGGAACGTGTGAGCAAAATGATGGATAATTGGTCGAGCCAACTGACCTGAGCGTCAAGGATGAAAACCCACGCGTTCTTGCTCTTCTCCCTCTGCTGAACGACTGCAGGCAGCATGTTGTGCAGTAGCATTGGCTCGCCACTCGATGGGTTCGATTGAATTAATAGCGATCCAATAGCAATGTCTCTCAACACCCTTCGGAGCCCCATTTCCAACATCCCACCCGCACGAATGATCCTACACGCACAAGCCACGACCGTTAAGCTCGAGTCGTCACGATGAGGATAGCCCATACGTAACAGCGCATATATTTCTCTCTGGATCAGCGATTGCAGTGTCCTTGCCATTGGCAATGGCGCCAGTCGGAGTGGCCACGGTTATGTCTCTGAAAGGTAGGACCTCCATAGCTTTCTCGCAGATTAACGTGGCGAGCCGGTCAGCGTAGAAAATAAAGTCTTCTCTTGACGTCCCCTTGTCTCGTAGTATCGTATAAATCCCCTGAAGTACCCACGCATGAGTATTAAGAAGCCATATTCCCAGCAATACCTACGCGGAGCTGTGGCGTTTGAGGCAAAACGATCAAGTTCGAAGGTGATGTTGCCTTCATCAACGGCGAATCAGTTATGCGGACCATCGAGTCGGACCGAACCATCTTGTCTCGGAATTGGTTCGACCGCTCAGCAAGTTTCTTGCGGATGTGAGTCGTGATGAGGTCAATTGCTACGTTGTTCTTGCTCCCAGGAACGATCTAAGCAGAACATTAGCAAAGGTTAGGAAACCAATTGGTAGGTCTCACAATGTCTGCAAATCTGTTTGTAGAATGAGCGATACGTAGGTGGGTGCGTGGTATAACTGACCTTGCTGTTGGCGCCACGAAATGATCGTACGCCGGTTTCACAAAACGTAGATACCTGCAAATAATCGTCTGTCAATTGTGTCGTCGAAACCAGACTCGAAAACCTACTGTTCGAGAATTCCGTCAACGCTACGACCACGCTCTGCGACATCTCGTTTGATCCGGCGAGCCAGCATGAGATCCGAGTCGCATTGTACAAATATCTTGTGGGGTAGTTAGCATATACCTAGGTATAGAGGACCAAGAGTAATATACTTTTACGTCGTAGAGCTCCCGAAGTTGTATGTCTTGCAGCGCCATAATTCCTTCAACTACAAGCCAAAGATAAGTACAAGTACTAGTTGTAAGCTCCAGCCACGAACCAATGATTATATTAGCCCCATACAGATACTTCTGTTGTTTCACCCGTTGATGCTCTGTAAACGAATAAATTGGAACGTTTGCTTGTCGGCAAGACTTCAAGTCGCTCAAGCACTGACCAAAGTACGGAGCAATCGATAAGTGACTTGCATGAGATAAAGGCACCAATCAACACACCTGCGCAAACAAGGGCATATCTATGGCATCCGGATCTCGAGACCAGCAAATACCTTGTAAACAAGAATCAAAACGCGTGCATATCACGACTCACGGTCAAAATCCTACACCGACGATGGGCATTCGATTAGTAGATAGCCGCCAGAGGAAGGACTACTCACGTATTTATTAGCAAAAGCAAGCTCCAACTCTTCCTGGGTATGCTCCTTGTAGAACGAGTCTTGGGACACGATAATAACCGAAGGAATTGCTAGGCACGAATTCAGTATTGCCCTGGTTCTAGACCCAGGAAGAAAAACGCTAGCTCACAATCCAGCGACCGAACAATTTCCTGTGCAACGTGTGTCTGTCAACCAAAATTCGTATTAGAAAAGGTCCGGCCGTTGCTGCAGCGGCCAAATACTTTTCCGCTCGCAGATCCACCTGTTTCGTTGTGATAAGTATAAAAAATGACCTCGAATTCCACAATAACAAAAACGTACCGGCAATTCCAATCACAAACGCGTCCGTCAGTGGTCTTCCATCCTGACCGTACCTAGCCCAACGCGATCAAATCCAAACAAGTTTCATTTTGTGTATTTTCATACGTACCATGGAGGACGTCCATGAGACACCAACAGTTTGCTCTTTTCCGAGCCGGGTCCACCTAGGCCAACTGTCGCCAAATAGGGGGTATGGCTGCTTTGCGTTCGGAGTAAAGTCGGTCTGCGATGTGCCTAAAATCGCGTATTATTGCGCCATTATTAAGGTTAAAGATCCATGCAAACCATTAGGAAAAAGTCCAGTGGTGGCCGTGGGCTGGTGCACACGCCAACGAGCTGCCTGATCCTGTCAGAGTTCCCTGAATGAGGCCAAGTCTCATCACGTGCACTACTTGATCGCCGCACTGAGACGGCGTCTGGTGGTCTTGTGAGCGGAAAATACGGACTGTAGAGAGGTACAATGCGACTAGAACTAGCGAGAACTGTTTCACGGGAGTGATCGGTTGAAATAATGGAACCTAAAATAATTGAAAAAGAAACGTGTCGAACGGTGAGAGCCACTCAAGTACGGTGCACTGCACGTATAGAACCCAGACCCAACGCTTGACTTTGAAATCTTATTATGTCACCTCTTCCAGTACGTTACCTGGAGTAGTCAACGCGGATGGTCAATCCAGCGGATCAACAAGTAAAACTTAGCCTCGACTATATGCGCTACCGTTTTGTATACTTCTCCGAGCAAACCCGCCCGCTATATGGTTCGTTTACGACATTCGAAGACAGCACACGCAACGCAAGTAGCCAACCGCTCATCTAACAGCCCGTGAACCAGTCTAATAATAACTTGTTCTATGTCGATTATCCCCTGTACAAACGGTTTGACGGTTTCATGCGCACAAGAACCGTTCGCAACTGAATGTGCGTTTAATGCAGCCAGCTGACCAGAACCCTCCGCAGTTCTACCTTGCCCTGCGTCGGGACGCACGCTCGGCTCGCCACTCGAGACCAAAAAAAAAAGCCGGGCGCCATATGCGTGAGATTCTTCGTTGGGGATATGGATATACACTCCCTTGGTTTGGTTGAGATGCCGAGCGAAGGTCAAATCGGGCAGGACTTGATGTATCTCGTCATGCGAGGTATTTTTATCTGGGCAGAATGTGCCGGAAGACTGGCTGCGAACGTGTCCGAAGATTAATGACGGCAACCTTGATGCAGGACAGACCAAAAATAGTGCTCACTGGACGGAACAGGCGATTGCGTCTTTAAGAATAGCCGGTAGCTCTACGTGTAACCTTGGCTGAACTGCGCAGTACCGGCAGCTACACATGAATTCTGAGCCTTCACATGCCACATACCGTACGCCGATGCATCGCTTGTCTAACATCGGGCGAGTTTTGGGGTAAATTTAGCACGAGGTGTTGGTGTATTCGAGTTCTATGGGCGCTGAAGAATCTACGGATGCCGTCTTTCCATGGAGATGAAAGAGCCTCGGCCGCGTCGAGTCATGTCACGGAAACCGTCACGATATCACCGCCCATGCGTTGACGTCGACAGATCTTGATGCTATTCGATCGATATTGAACGGCGAAAGCTCGATGCCAGACTCGGCTTCATGTACCCCGCACCCCGCACCGTCATACAAACTTCTTCGCCCTGGAACCTCGAGCATACACTACACCAAAAGTAGCTCAAAAGGACGATGCGCTCGTGTGCCGCGGCGATCAGGTCCGAATGCAGACTGTGCATACATGGACGTGCACGTTGTTGGGGCTAGATCCTTGCGCGCTCCGCGACTCATGACCACAAGACCACGCCCCGCACTCAATTTTTTCCACGTTGGTATTGGGGATTCGGGCCTAGTCGGCCAACAGTCCGATGCCCAGCTGTGGCGGAAGCTAAACTAGGTTGAATATCTAGATTACCGGGAGAATGCTGCCGAGCCGTATACAGTCTATGACCAAAAGTGCGGTGCATGAGGAAATTACAAGCCTGCGGTTGAGGCCACAGCCATGCAGCTGACCTCGCTTAGCCGGGGATCGACAAAACAGACTAGGCCGGGGCCGAGCACGTAAAATTTCATGGCTATTACCAAAAGGATTGCGCCATTGATGCGTGCCGTCGTCATTCGCGGGCAGACTCCAATAGCACCACCAGAGACCTAAGCGAGCAATTGCGATGTGAGAAACGAAGAGTTCTTGGTCTGACAAGTGGGGAATTAGACATGGATCCAGAAGTTGTGGCTGCAGGGGCGGTTGAATCGTGAAACTGAAAGGGGCGGCGGGCAATGTGACCGGAACAGACGTGGTCGAGGTCAGGTGCGAGACTCAACGTAAAGGGGCCCCACAGACACAAACACTGCCGGACCCTGAGTGCCCCACACACGTTCGCGTGACTTGCATAAATTCACCAGCTCAACCGCCCCAGTCCACCCGCATTTCCACCTTTTTTCCACCCACCACCACCCGCAAACTCTTATTCTTTGAATGCAAGTCGCCGCACCTTTCAACCGAGTCTACCCTGCGGAGCTCTACACGAGCATCTGTGCAGCGGTGCGTAGGCCTGCGCTCTCGACCAGCTCTCTCTGAACGTTTGTTGCTAGATCTACGACCTCTCTCTGCCACCAGAGACGCCTTCGCTCGACCCTCTCATCCAAAAAGAAGACTCGACCTCGCCGGTCGCGCTCCCGTCGTCGTATCCTGCCGCCTACTGGAGTGAACCTACTGCACGCCACACACTCGCCAACCTCTCTCTCGTGAGCAAGGCATGGCAGGAGGCGGCTAAGCCATATCTCTGGAGGCGCGTCGAGGTATGTGGTCGTTCGTTCGAGTGGTTGACTAGTGCTGATCGTCCTGTCATTCCTCCGCTTGTATAGATTCGCCTGCCCCGCAGCTGGTTATGTGTCGTCGAAGAGATTGGAGGCGGAGACGCCGAAGACGAAAATGCTCAAAGCGACGAGCTCGTGTCTCGAACGGTCAAACAGGCGGCCGAGGCAGCAGCCAAAGTAGGCGGTGCGAGTGCAACGCAAATCCACGACTCGATCATGGCCAAACTCGAAGGAGTCATGGAAGAACGGGACGCGGACGCCGTCCCGAACTTTGGAATCCCGGTTGAGCTATTGTCGCCACCAGCATCTCGTGAGCCGAGTCCGGGTCGACTGCGTGCAAAGAGCCCAGGGCGGTGGCGTATTTTGAGGACCCTGAGCGACTTGGCTGAACGTGCCGCCGGCGGTGCATATGGTGCGTGATCTATAGTCTTCCGGTCGCTCAGCCGACTGACATTTGTTTCAGTTCCTACTCCCGATGACCCGAGGCCAGGCCGCCACGTTTACCACCTGGATTTCAATCACTTCCGGACTATCGGGATGCGTCGATCGGTTGGAGAGGGTGTGAACAGCCGGTTTGTCACCGGCGATCGAGTGCTAAGCATCCTCCGGGTATGTACTGCATCTAATATAATGTCTGATATACTAAATTGGGTCTTGTGTAGGAAATGCCCAACCTTGTTACTTTTGGCGCAACCGAGTATATGGACGGCGCGCTCACTTCCGCTGTACTCACGGAGCTGCTCCTCCGCGGAAGGCGGATTTCGCAACCGCGCAACCGGGGCCGTGTTTCAGCCGGCGTTCCTAGCTCCGAGCACGACGATGATCACGAGCGCCGCACCGAATGCAAACCACTCGAAGCGATCGACCTGTGCGGCTGTGTGAGCGCCGTCTTTGTTCGGGCGCTCACTGACTTTGTCACCCAAAACCTGCTCCGGGAGGACGGCACGAGTCCCGATGAAGAGGACGCGCGTGGACGCGTCGGCCGACACGGATCACGTGACGAGGAGGATGAAACCCCGATCGTCACTTTGTACGGACTACGCCGGCTTGGGCTGCGCGGTGTGACTTCAGTCCCGCCGAACATCCTGACGCCATTCGTCCTCGCTTGTCCCCGTCTGACCCATCTTGACCTCTCTGCCACTCGTGTCGGACCGGAGCTTCTCGACGCTCTCGCCGAAAGCCCGAGTGTGAAGCTAGTGTCCCTGAATCTGGCACGCTGCGCACGTCTGACAGGTCAATCCATTGTCGACCTTTTGTGCTACGGTCGTTCGGCCCGTGGGCTCACCGAACTCTGCTTGTATGGTGACGCCACGTTACCTTCCCCCCTCAGCGCGGATGAGCTCGAGACACTCGTGACTGAGGCTCCGTGTTTCCTCTCGGGCGCGCTCCATTACCTGGACCTGTCCAGCGCACCCGTTACTCGTCAACTTTTGGATCGGTTCGCTCCTCAACCTGCTCTGCGCTCCCTTGGCCTTTCGCACATTACGGCCCTCCCGCTCGACGACGTCGCCTCATTCCTACTCGCCAAAGCTCCCAACACCGAGATTCTCACCCTCATCGGAACCTCGCCCGAGCTCGCACGTGGCGGAAAGCTCTCGCTAGCCCTGCACAAACACATTATCCGCCCGCTCTGCACACCGCCCTTCCGGATCTGCAGACTGACCGGCTCAAACGCCGCAACGGCCGCCGAGATCCCGACCCGCCTGCGCGTAATCGAGTTGTCGATCGCGACGCTCAACGGGCTCGGCGTCGGCGCCGGTGCGTGGCGGATTGTCAGAAGCAAAGGCGGTCGAGGGTTTTATGTCGACTCGGGTGCCGGGTGGGTCGCTTCGGCCGAGGACGGGCAGGCGGCGGTCATGCGTCGCGATTTGGGCGAGGGACATCCATTGTGCAAGGAGATTGACCGGCTGGCGATGGCCAATGGGAATGTGAGCAGCGGGACCGGCTGGCACGCGCGCAAGATGGAGGTGTTATATGGGACTGGTATGCTGGGCCGGGAGGACGGGTTGTATGGGGCCGTGTCGTTTGCGTACCAGGGGTGATTGGGCGTGTCTGCTTGGTTTTAGTCGGATAGCATTTGGGTTAATCAGTGTGTATCTTCTTGGTTTGGTTTGGTTCGAGTCTGGCGCATATATCTACTGGCTGCAATATTTCGCTCTACATTGTATAAAAAGTCAATCAATTTGCTTTCCAGTTTTCTAAACGTATGCCGGCGGGAAATACGGTATATTCAAAGCGGACGATCAAAGCTATTACAACCGCTTGACACTAATTTACTTTTATCGGTGCAATGCAAACAAGTCTAAACGAGGCGAGCAAAACAAACGAAAGCAGACGGAATAGACGAAACAAAGTGAGGATAAAAGGCAAAACGAGGCAAACGAAAACTGCAGACAAGAGACACAAGGCAAATCTATATATAACAGCTACTTTTCAACGCGTCTGGTACTTGTACCACCGCAGACTTGCACACATTTCAGGCAGACGTCTTCTCCGCACGCACCTTTCTTGGCGGACGACCAGCAATCCTCCGCCGCTTGGGGGACTCTTCCCTCTCCCCCTCTTCCTCCCGCTCGTTCCTCGTTTTACCGCCAATTTGTTCTCCACACGGGGTAGCCACTTCTTGTGCCGCATTCCACTCGGCGGCGTTGGCCACTGGATCACTAAGGGGCAACTCGGGGCTCGCAGCTCCAGACCGGCTGAAGCTTTGCCCCCCCGGTTCGCCGTTCCACAGGCCTTCCAGTGTCCCAAAAAAGTCCTCGGAGCCTCCTAGGAGCACCAGCGTCTCGTAGTCAAGCTCGAAGGGCAGGTCCGCCTTCGGTAATTGAGCGAGAAAGTCCAGGGAGAGGTCTAATCCAGGAACAGGCGCCATGTTCGGAATACCACCCATCATGGGAGCACCCGGGAATCCCAACTCGGGCTGCGTCGCACCAACGTTGACCTCTGGCTGGCCAAAATACGGCAGCTGCGATGCGCCGCTCTCGCCAGCCTGGCTATTCGAGCCTGGGCCAGACGCAGAGGGGAAGTTGGCCATGGGCAGTCCAGAGTCTTCAGACAGGAACGCGTCGAACGGACTAATATAGTCTGAGCCAGTTGTGGATGGAGCAACCTGCATGTTGCCGATTGTCGCGGACGGGACTCCGAGCAGCCCTTCGGACGCAGTCGGCATGTTGTGAGTGAGGGTTTCAGCGGCGTCGGTCGTAATGGTGCCGGTAGGATCCACAGTCTTGCTAGTAGAAGCATCGGCCACATCTTCAGCTGTGACCACAATGCGCGGCACATCGACCTTTTCCTTCGTCACTTGCGCGTCGCCCTCCGTGGGTTTGATTGCGGTTGCGACGGTTTGAACCCCAACGTCGGCCGTGTCGGACGGCTTGCTCTCCATCGCGCTCTCCACGACTGGGGTTTCCATGTCCTCGGTCTCCTGGATCTCCGACTCGGGTTCATGCGAGCGCAGCTTGAGCTTTTCCATCTGGGTCGTGAGCGGCAACGCGCTGCGGTTGGACTCGCAACTGCACAATATAATTCCAGAGTTAGACCGAGACTGGACCGGGAGTTCGTTGAGCGACTTGGGCTGAGGGGCGGCCTTGGACTTGAAGCGGTTGCAC
Organism: Ceratobasidium sp. 414; assembly: GCA_019616945.1. Classification (NCBI taxonomy): domain Eukaryota; kingdom Fungi; phylum Basidiomycota; class Agaricomycetes; order Cantharellales; family Ceratobasidiaceae; genus Ceratobasidium; species Ceratobasidium sp. 414. Next base: position 76,613 of record WSTK01000086.1, on the reverse strand, counting down.
GACATAGAAAGGCTAAACTTGGCAGGTAGCTTGAACTTGCGGGGCGCAGGAGCCTGGGATTTGACGAGAGGTTTCAATTTGTTGACTCGCCAGCGTTCGGGTTTCGACTCGGCTGGAGTCTCAGGCTCGGCAGAGGGCAGAGGCAGAATAGGCGCGTCGGATTTGACAGCCAGGTTAGAGTCGGCGACAGGTTGCGATTCCACTTTGGATTCCAACTTGTCGGTCGCTTGAGGTTCAGATCCATATGGGGTCTTGTTATCGCCTAGGCTCGTAAGGCTCGAAGCAGGAGAGAACAGGATAGACGAAGATGTGAGCGAAGTGTTCGCCGTGGTGTCTTGGTCGAACAAGCTCGATTCGAAACTGGTGTCCGCGCCTGAAGTGAGGATGCTCGAGAGGCTGGCACGCGCGATTGCTTTGGGACTCTTGGGTGTAATTTCGGGTTGTTCCTCGGAGGTGGGCATAATATCGTTTGTCGTGCGCGCCATAGGCACTGCCTGGTCGCATTCCGTCGATCCGCCCTGCAATACGATCCAGTAAGAAACCATAACCATGAAACAGTAAACGCGAATTGAACTGTACCTTGTTGTCCGTCGTGGTGAGATCCAAGGTAGGTGTATCCAATTCGGGTGCGTCGACAGGGGGCACGGCGATCATGGCATCTAAAACCGCGCACGGTTTGAGCACAGGAGGCGTCGTGCCGCAAGAGTCCTTCGAGTCGCTCTCTAGTCGAGCGTCACGGGTGATCGTGAACAATTCCGTACATCCTGGCAGATCGTCCAAGGCATCCCAGTACTTTTCGTGGCGCAAGAGGGGCCGCTTAACCGATAGCTTGATGTTCGACTTTCCATGTTTTCCAGAGGTAGATTCCCGCAAGCGCCAACCGCGGTCGTGCCAGACCTTTGCCTGATATGCTGTAGCATCAACACCAACGAAATAAACATAATACCAAGGACTACCACTTACCTCGTCAGATGCGAAGACAAAGCTGCCAGGCGGCACAGACCACGGCTCGCAGAGTTGAGACAACCAACGAAGCGGAATACACAGCAAGAGCGCTGTCACCCCTATCCACAGGGTCGCGACTATGATGCATCCGTACACACACGCAGCTGTCAGGCGGGTAGTTAGTTCGTTGCGCTATTGCTATAAATGTATCCACACGTACCACATGTTAGGTAAGTAGAGACGAATAGCGCGAAACGTATGCACGGAGCGACCACTCGACGGAAAACCCACCACGAAGCACGGCGAATGACAAACGCGACGCCCCTCAGAATGGACACGATAACGAACTTGACTAGATGAAAGACAAAGGCCACTAGGAAGCGCACCACTACCCGCAAGATGTCAATCCCTGTCCCCTGGTTAGCGAATCGTACGTCCACTTACGCCTGTTGCACTCACCAAGTACAGCGTGATATACAGACTTTCCCGGGGAAAACAACCAAATCGCTGCCGCTTTCAACTTCGAGAGGGCAGCTCGAGCGTAGGGAGCGAGGGAGCGGAAGGCAGGGCCATGGGAAATAAAGATGACGTCGAAGACAATAAGGTATACGATCAGCCCGACCTGTACACACCTGCAGTGACGCAGTCGTCACCTTGTTAACCGCGTCTCTTGGCTCACATGCTCGTCACTCACGTTAGGAGTTCCTCAAAGGAGGTATCAAATACGAAACGGACAGATGACGAGGACGAGGTCACGACGAGCACAACTCCAACTAACATCGCCACCAACAACATGAGCGACATGGCGTATGTAACGCAGCAAAGAGGTAGAAACAACAGTGACGACTTTTTCGACTTGTTCGACAAGGGGGGTGGTAGTGGTTTTTCTTGGGTGTGTTCGCCAGGCGTGCGCCGTTATATACCACCTCACTCCTATTTCGCTGGCACGGTGTCCTTGGTCCCGAATATCTCCTGAGCGTCATAGTTGGACCAAGACCCTAGGGGGCAGCGCATATAGCCTCGGCAAACCCAAACAAACCGAATATACAAAGACCGCCGATAAGGGGGCTTGCGCGGCCATGCGCAGCGCCCGCCGAGCAAGTTATCGTAATCTTCCCCCGTGCTATCTTGTGTAGCTCGGGCAACATAGTTTCGCGATGAGCAAGAGCCGGCCCCAGGTTCACGGCAGGCAACCAACACAACGCCCAACTCGGGTCACTCCAGCATCTAGAGCCCGTCCGGCATGTCCTTGCCGCCGTTTGCCGCCGTATCCCAGTAGCCTTACAATCCAATCCCGTCGAAGGAGTATAGCGCAAGTAAACGCCAAGTTGGATAGCACGCCAGACCTAAGAAAGAAACTCGAAACGACCACCAGAAGAGATCAGTGAGCATTTCCTTTCCATTGCAGGAGCCTCATGTTGCTATAAGTTGCCAAAGTCGCCCAAGAAAATCCATCCTAGTTCATGTCCCGTCAATTATACTGGCCTCACCAACGCCACGAGGTCCCAGTCGTAGCTCGAGCCGTCGACAAACCATCACGAAGCTAGGCACAGCCAAGTTGTTACCGCTGTCTGGGGAATGTCACAATCAACGCCAAATTACATCCACAGGTATGTGCCGGTCGCAGATAGAACAGGTTCCCAACGATTCTTGCCTGATCCCTGCGTCTTTACTACCCCACGGCTCTAGTCCATGTAACCGTACCACCGTGGACAACCCCCAGGCAGCTACACGCTCGTTGGCCCCACGCCCCATCTATCGTCGAGACAGCTTTCCACAAGTCATGCCAAGTATGCCGTACGAGATATCCATCAGGCCTAGAGCAAGAAGTACATCCCACCACCAGTTGATCGTTAGTCGATCCACATGTAGATATACTGTGCTGTCCAAGTCAACCTCTCGTCCATGGACCCGTCTCCCACGGAACTCTATTCCAGTCACAACATAAACAAAACATCGATACGGAACCATACCAGATCCGTACACAGTTGGCGTAGTTTCGTACCCCCTGCGCGTCGGTTATGAGGAGCGAGACTCGGTGACTGGCGGCGGTCATGGTTGAAAGCACACAGGCCATCCATTGCAAATACCTACCTGCGGACCCTGACCACACCCAGCCATATCCTGCGCCACGCCCATCTATAGTCGTTTTCAGTCCCCAAAATTCTCTGCTGGGCCGATACAACCTGCCAGCGCAAAATGGTATAAAATTCACGACTAGCACGACACGCTCGATCCCACTAGACCACTACCGATAGACAAACTGTTCGACGCGTGTACAACATTTTCCACACCACATATGCCTCGTTTTTCGCTCAAATTTTGTTTTTAAGCCGCTGGAACTCGGACTACCAGTGCTGCCGAACAAGCCATGCCTCTCGAGATCCCTACTCAATCCGTTTGAGTCTAGTCTCACACGACCAAGCCGATTCAACCCAATACACACTTGGACACGGCCCGCGACACGCCTCTCACAAGGCGCCCGTCAGAGACTCTAACGGAAAACCAGCTCAACGGCCTGACCAGACATATGCAAAAGTATTATACACAACTTGTCGAATGTATCTACACAATACCAACCAACGCTATCTTTTCTGGACAAGAACGTCACGAAACTTCATTGACCATCCAACTACCAAATGCTCGTAGTCCCGGAGATAAGATTACAGGGTCCAGTTTGAGCGATCGAGACGCCAAATGCTCAACAACCTTTTTCCACGCCGAAAAAAACGCGTGTTGAACGTGTAGATCCAAGAAGCTCCTGGGGTGAACACTGTGCCTGCGCCGAGGCGCTCCGACGATTCTTCCGGTCTGCAGGCGTCGAGCAGGGGCGTGTCTGATATGGTAGCGTTCACGTCATTAGCTGTCGATCCGCCAGTGACCGCGTGAGTTCCACTGCCGATAGGGATTCGGTTGATCATCTCGAAAGCGTGGATCGGTTCCATGCGTGTCGTCCGTCTCAACATCTCCGGAAATTTTGGGCGCCCGATTTCAGGGGTATGTTGAAATGTCCGCATGTGAGCGCCAAGTGCAAAGGTGAAAAAATGAATGGATATATGCATTCAGTCGCAAAAAGGGGCTATCGAGACACGAGGTGATGAAACCTACAAAACCCGACAATCGCCAAAGAACGACGAGTAAGAATATTACAAGAGACTATGGTCCGGGTCTAAAACACACACGCGAGTTGACGCAAGCAGAATATCAAGGCAAGAGAATCGCCGCACGCTACACTACTTCCGTAAAAAAAGTCCGTTCATCGCACGTCAGTCTATAGGATCAACAACCGGTTGCTTTTAGAGCAACGCAGCGCCGACAAGACCAGCAAGAGCGGCAACGCCAAAGGCGCCCTTGGTAACGGTGGAAGCCGAGTTGGGCTTGGCCGAAGCGGAGGCGGAGGCAACAGACCTCGTGGAGCTCCCAGCAGCGGAAGAAGCCGAACTAGAATTCAATGTCAGTTGAATTCAACTGAATCAAACCAAGCCGCGCTTGCCTGGAAGCACGGGGCGTGGTGTTCGAGGGAGCCGCAGTGCTAGCTGCGGGAGTAGTGGCAGCGGGGTTGCTGGTAGCAGGAGCGGTGCTGGCACCAGCGGCGCCGGTGGAGGCGCCGCCGTTCAAGCAAGACGCATCGGAAGAGTTCTGGATGGTAACTGCAGAAGAGTATTGAACAGCTCCGGTGCTATCGCGGACTTGGATGGTGCTAGGGAACAGAAGTTGAGGACAAGAATATCAACGGTAAGCAGATACATACATCGAAGTGCCTTGTGCAAGGTCGACAGGATTCCAGACCAAGCTCGTACCTGGTTGCGAAGGGAACGACTTGAGCTACAGACGGAGTGGTAAATAAACAGCGGTCGAGTTGCACAAGGTATACGCACAGCTGCAGCATTAGGTTGGCTGCCAGGGATGATCTACACTGGGGGTAAGTTGGGTACGAGTGATGCATTGTCCAATACACACCGAGGGGAAGTACGGGCCAGTTCCTCCACTCCAAGAAAGCTGTGCGGGCTGACACTGAACGATAGAGGCACTAGGGGTATCGTTAGCTGTGACCACCAGAGGACGCCAAGGACATACGGGGTAGCGACGGTCAAGCCGCCCTGGGCAGCGGCAAAGCCAGCGAGGGCGATGGCGTAGAGGGCGACGACGGTGTGCGAGAAGTGCATGCTGAACAAGGGCGAAGCGAATAAAATATGTCTAGTGTGCAAAAGGGGAATCGTCAACGACACTGTCGTGGTCAAGGTTGGATGAGAGGCTTTATCCCCCGTCGCGACGAGCGGAAATACAAAAGGGGCGGTCACGTGCCGTCGCGCGGTGAATTGATTCGCGGTTGCTTCTCCAGGGATCGTACTCTTAGTCTGGGAAATTAGCAAAATTTTAGATACTTTATTGTCCATAAAAATCCGTTGCTAGAATGCAGACAAGCTATGTGCTACAAGCGAGGAAAACAATGCAGGAATGCGGTCATAAGTCGTGTCTAAATAACGCGGGCTGAAACGAAGCACGGCTACAGGAGCAGGGTTGTACCGCCAAGTACACACATCACGACCGTTGCGCCCGTCCCAAGTGCTGCAAATTGCCTGGTCGCGCCGCTGCTGATGCTACCGCCGTTGGATCCACTGCCGTACATGGACGTGTACTGGTCGTACGGGATGATGGTGCCGGCCGGTGCGGTGGTTTGGATTGTTGTAACGCCGTAACTCGGGGTAAAGGTGTCTGTCAGCACGATGGTCGCTCCGTTAGCATCAGTCGTGGTGTATCGGTATGTTGTCGGGCCAGGATCCTATGTAAAGAAGCATGTTATATTAATAGCAACTGCGGAAACGGGGTGCTTACGGCAACCGTGGAACCAGGCTGTCCAACAACACGGGGTGTGGTAGTCGTAACGGCAGGCGCACTCGTTGCAAGCGGTGTTGTAGTTGTAGTTGTACCTGGTACTGAAGTAGCTGTTGGAGTTACGCCTGGAGTTGCGGCCGGAGTAGTACCTGGGTCGGTTAACGTGCCGCTGGAGTTGTGGGTAAGCACGCAGTCCCTGGATAGATGATGAACACTCACACTACAACTGGCACCGTGCTCCCGACGGGATCAGTCGAAACCGATATGATTTGAGTGTTTCCATTGCTGATTTTAATCGTTAAATCGTAGTCTTTAGATTCAGGATGAGGCCTACATGACTGGTACGGTCGACAAAAATGTTTGTGCACTTGCAAACGTGAGCCATGCCGCGGCGACGAGCAGTCGCGGAACAGTCGTGAACATCATGGTGGTCGTCAATAACGGTGGCGAACGAACAAGTGCCGAACCAAGGCTTGGAGTGGGTGGCAGGCTCACACGTGATGCCCAGGCATCGCTTACGTACGCTATTGTGGATGGCATTTTGGCTCGTCCGTTCATCACGCTTGCCGCTCTGCGCTAGGCCCTTTTCCCACTCTGCCCCCGCCCTTGTTAAGAAAAGAATGCCTCCGAAGAAAGCCCCCGTCCAGGAGAAAAAGGTGCTCTTGGGCCGGCCCAGTAACAACCTGAAGGTCGGCATTGTGGGTGAGTGATAGGGCTAATTTCAGTGCCGTGGCTGATTGCTTCCTCCAGGTCTGCCCAATGTCGGAAAGTCCTCGTTCTTTAATGCGCTGAGCAAGACGGGTGCGATCGTGTACATATGACACTACATCCTGGTGCTCATTGGTGTTGACTGTAGACCTGGCCAACGCCGCAAACTTTCCGTACGCGACCATCAATCCCGAAGAGGCTCGCATTCCCGTGCCAGACGAGCGCTTTGTGTGGTTATGTAACCTCTACAAGCCGGCGTCGCAGGTGCCGGCCTTTTTGACCTGCATCGATATCGCTGGGCTCACTGCGGTAAGCCTACCATTCACTTTTACGTTCCGATTATTTAATGCATTTGCTAGGGTGCATCAACGGGAGCTGGTCTCGGCAACTCTTTCTTGTCCCATGTGCGCGCTGTGGATGGGATCTTCCAGGTCGTTCGCGCGTTTGACGATGCGGAGGTTATCCACGTCGAGGGGGATGTCGATCCGATACGTGACATGGAGATTATTTCTACCGAGCTCCGGTTGAAAGATATCGAGTGGGTCGAGAAGCACCTCGAGGGCCTGAAAAAGACAGGACGAGGTTTGAGCAACACTAGCTTGGCGGACAAGGCAAAAAAGGAGGAAATTGTGAGTTTCGAATACAATAATTTCTTCTGGGACTCATGCGCCGTGTGTCATAGGCAACTGTCGAAAAGATTCATAAATGCCTGACGGTTGACAACAAGGATGTACGAAAGGTCGACTGGACGAACAAAGAGGTCAGTTAAACGTCCTTTCCTGTTTACATTCTCAACGGCCCCTCCAGATCGAAGTCGTAAATACCCTAACCCTCCTAACCGCCAAACCCATCACCTACCTCGTCAACCTCTCCGAAAAAGACTACGTCCGCAAAAAGAACAAATGGCTCCCCAAGATCAAAGCCTGGATTGACGCCAACAACCCTGGAGACCCGCTCATTCCCTTTTCTGTCGCGCTCGAGGAGCGATTGGCGCCCTTGTCCGAGGAAGAGCAGAAAGAAGCTGAAAAGGAGGCTGGCGCGACGAGCGCGTTGGGAAAGATTACGCAGGCCGGGTACGCGAGTTTGGATTTGATTCGGTATTTCACATGTGGGCCAGATGAGGTCCGGGCGTGGACGATTCGGAAGGGGACCAAGGCGCCTCAGGCTGCGGGAGTTATTCAGTGAGTAGAGGAGTGGGTGATTACCGGGTGATATGAGCTGATTTGGGGTTTAGTTCCGATTTTGAGAACAAGTTTGTATGCGGGGAGATTATGACTTTTGAGGATTTGAAGGAGTTTGGGAGTGAAGCTGCTGTCAAGGCGGTAAGTTCTCTGGACTTGTGGTTTGATTGGTGCTTATACTGGTGCTAGGGCGGGAAACTTCGTCAGCAAGGCAAGCCTTATGAGAGTATGTTGTCCCATCTAGCCCACGAATTTACTTTTGACTGACTTTATGCGGGTTTAGTGGTTGACGGTGACATTGCCTACTGGAAGTCGGGTTAAATTTTTGTACATCCATTATATGTTACCTTGAATCAACCAACATTATGAATAAACTGGGTTCCCACCATCGCGACCAAGAATTAGGACGTGCGTTTTGAGAATGGGGTTGGGTTTCGGCGCTTGCAAGGTTGCCACCCCTTGCAGCCGCCCACCACCATGTCTAGCTCTCGCGAGTCTGCAAGAGCTTCTGCTGCTCAACAAACGCTGGACAGTAGGTCCACACGCTTGCACACGTGTCGTCCAACTCAGCCCCTTTCTATACAGCGTTGTTTGATATCTCGCAACTCTTGAACACGCAGCTGGATCGCGAGACTTTGGCTACCTGTGTGTCGATGATCGAGAGTGGCGTTAACCCTGAAGCTTTGGCGGTGAGTGCATGGATACTTTGGAGTGTCGGGCGAGTGTATCTTATGGCAACTGTTGTAGACTGTGATAAAGGAGCTGAGGAGAGAGGCGGCGGCACTTAATGCCCAGCAACCTGAACCGAGATAATACACGTGTGTCTGGACGGTGACGACCATGGCACTATTGGAAGATATAGATTTTGTATTTTGCGGCTCGTTTGCTGGATACCCGCATGGCTCGTTAAACTAATAGAATAGTTTCAGAAGTAAATACGATTGAGGAGCGTAGCTTGTTATGGTCAGCTAGAGCTAATATGCAGAAATTAAAGATGATATACTGGACGGCTAATAAACATTAGATACACTAAAGAGGGCCGACGCGGAAACACGCCAAATATCTCCCGCCAGGCCACGTGACCGTTCGCACCATCTACTCTCCTCCACGACCCGCCTGGCCATCGTCGGCGTCGAGCACCCGCCATGTCGGACGGAATCCAAAAAAGCGAGGTCGAGGCCGAGATTGTAGACGCTTCAGAGGTGAGCTCCGACACTTGTTATAATGTTTACCGCATGTTCATCGCTGTGAACTTCAGTTCCTGTCCCTCAAATTGCTCGGCCGTGACGCCAAAGTCCGAGTATCAGACGCGTTTGACGCAACACAATGGGCAGGAAACAGTTCGCTGTTTGCAGTATCGAATAAACTGGGCTGGTTTGTAGCGGGAACGCCAGCTGGTGAGTTGCTGTTGTAGCTCATTCCGCCGAGTCGAGCTTATCTTGTTGGTTCTAGGACTTGTGGCATCGCCGTTGAGCTACCTTCGAGAACGCCAGTCGGTCAGCTCGGGAGACGGGCCTACTCCACTGGAGCCCAAGCGTCGTATTGCGGTTACTGGCGCCCCGTTCTTCATCGGGTTTGCTGCCTCGCACACCAAGCTCGTTGTAGTCGTTTATGCGGAAGACCTGTGGCAGCTCGAAATATTCAACTCGGAGGATGTATGCAAAGAGGACGATGGTGCTGTGAGTGAGATCTATTATTCTAGAAACGCTAGCTGAGTGTGTTCCAGGCCGAGCCACTTCACAAATTCTCCCTTGGGAAGGAGGTGGTGGTAGACATGCATCCGAATCCTAGCGAGGACTCTGAAATTGTCGCAGTTTTGCGTGGCAGGAAGAGCTCGTCGTCGTGTCTTGACATTATCAACGTTGTTTCGTCTAGCCGGGTAACTTCATGGGGTCCTGCGAGCGTCATCGATGAAAATGCTATGTTTACTTGCTGTGAGTCATTTAGCCACGCCCGGGTCTGTTACCTGATTGTTGTGTAGTGTCTTGGTCGGTGCGAGGCAAGCAGATTGTCGTTGGAACACGCGGAGGAGAACTTATTCAATTCACCCCGGAAGGAGACCGTAAACAAACTATTTCGCCCCCTCCCTCCCTTTCAACACCTCAATCGGCAGTCTCGGTCCTCTGGCTCGAAAATACCGTATTCCATGTTGTGTACGGCAACCCCGCCTCCGACCCTTCAGATCCCACTCACGAGTACGAGGTCTACAATATCATCTTCGACTCGAAAGCAAAGACGGCGTCGTACATCAAGTTTACGGACCCTGCTCCCCCATATGGGGTGGTCAGTCGACTGTCTTGTCGACATTATGTTCGTTTGGCCGGATGGGAGCCCACGAAACACCTTATCTTTGTAGCCGACGGGCCGTCGACCGATGTTGGGATCGTTGGGTGCTTGAATCCCAGCGAGGCATCTGGCAAGCCAACTCCTTGGGCTACTCTAGAAGTCGACGAAACGTCGCGCGTCAGCCTGCCTATGGATGACGACATGAACGAAACTTCGGTCATGGGCCTCGATTTGGATCTCACTTCAACAGACTCGATCAACAACTCCAAGGAAGCGGGGGATGGTGTTGTGCCCTCACCTCCTTCCCCTATTCTACACTTGTATACGTCTGCTGGGCTCGTTATAAGCTACCACATCCTTAACGCGCGGGAGGGGAAGTACCCTGGGATGGGTGCTTCTGAGTCTGTTGTCTCGCCCCGACCGTCCACCCCACCCCCCTCTACCACTGCGGCTAAACCCACTGCGTTTGCTGGGTTTGGAGCCAGCTCTGGTGCGTTCGGAGGAACTACTACGCCCAAACCCGACACGGCGTTTGCCCAGCCTTCCACGACTCCTGCTTTTGGCGCCCCAGCATTTGGCTCGACTACTCCCGCCAGCGCGCCTGCATTCGGTGTTTCTAGCTTCGGTGCGTCCACCACCCCCGCCAAGCCAATAATTACATTTGGATCGTCTACCACACCGGCCGCTGCGCCAGCATTTGGCCAGACTTCTTCGTTTGGTAGTACAGGGTTCGGAAAGTTTGCTTCAACGACTCCTGCTGGGGCACCGGCGACGGGTGGCGGGTTTGCAACATTTGGCAGCAAGCCGAGCGGTTTTGGGAGCTCTGGGGGTACTACTCCTACGTCTGCTACCGAGACGACTCCGTCCAAACCTGTGTTTAGTGGCGGGTCAGCCTTTAGGAGTGCTTCTGCGTTTGGTTCGGGTGCGACGACTCCCAAGTCTAGTGGTGGGTTTGCTGGGTTCGGGTCTACGACTCCGGCATTTGGGTCTACGACTCCTGCATTTGGTTCTACTACTCCCGCGTTTGCTCCCCCATCCCCTGCTTCGACGCCTACGAGTAGAGCCAAGCCACGCGACGACGATGAAGATCCGGATAGTCCAACTGCGGCGGGGCCGAGCATAGTGGTCGACGATGACATTATTAGCCCCCCAGGGTCTCCAACCGCGAAAAGTGACGGGGGCTTGGATGTTGATTTGCTCGACCTAGGAGGGACAAAGAAGCCGCCCGCAGGTCTTGACTTCAGCGACGACGAGGACAGTCCAAACCCTGTCGAGACCCCCTCCAAGCCTCCCACTACTGCGAGCGCATTCGCTGGGTTCGGAAAGCCCAGCGCATTTGGAAGCACGCCTAGCGGTGGAGTGTTTAGTGTTGCGCCTGGCACAGGGTTTGGCGCATTCGGGAACAAGACGACTACGCCGTCGCCGGGCTTTGGATTCGGCAACACCAACAAGTCAGGCGGCGACGCGGCCAAGCCTGCGTTTGGTGGCGGCTCGGCCTTTGGCAGCACTTCTGCGTTTGGGTCTACATCGGCTTTTGGTAGCACGTCTGCTTTTGGGTCCACCACTGCGTTTGGTGCCGCTGCCAAGCCTGCGACGACGACTGGGGGAATGGCGTTTGGTGCAACCTCTACTCTCGGAGCTACCTCTACGTCCAAGTTTGGCTCGCCTTCTGCGTTCGGGGCCGCTACCCCTCCCACCCCTCCTACCTCAACTACACCGACAACGTTGGAGGCGCCAAAGTCTGGTGGGTTTGCTGGGTTTGCCTCCAAGCCGGGGGATCCGAAATCCGGCGGGTTTGCTGGTTTTGGAGATGCTGCAAAGGGCAAGGCGGGTGGGTTTGCTGGGTTTGCCAAGCCTGAAGACTCGAAGATTGGCGGGTTTGCTGGGTTTGGTGACAGCGCGAAGAAGGCTGAACCTGCGGAAAAACCTGCAAGTGAGCCAGAGCCCAAGGATGCTGAACCTAAGGAGGGGGTCAAGGAACCGGCCAAGGAGGAGGCCAAGGAGGGGGTCAAGGAGGAGGCCAAGGAGGAGGTTAAAGTGGTCGAAGAAGCGGCCAAAGAAGAGGCAGTTAAAAAGGAGGCACCGTTGCCGTCCGAGTCGGTATGTGGGTTTTAAATATGCATCTCGCTCTATCTGAACCCGATGGGGACTAGGAGCCCGAAAAGCCTTCCGAAGACGACGATGCTGCGCAGGAAGTCGTCGCACCTCAGAGGCGCGCGTTTGGGTTACTCGTGTCGTCTCCGCCACCTAAACCGAAAGCGCCTAGTCCGCCATCCGAGTCTGCCAAGTCCGCGAGCGAGACGCAATCCAAAATCCCAGTTCCGAAGGCTAGTGTCCTCTTTGGATTACCATCTAAACCTGAGCCAGAGAAGCCAGTTTCCGAACCAGAGTCCAAAAAGGGTCAGATCAGCACACCTCGATCTGGGAGCACTACTCCTCCTGGTTCCCCCGGCACTGACCGCTCGGCTTCGCCACTTGCCGCTACACCGGAGTCAGCCACCCCCCCTGCTGGTTCATCGCCGTTCGGGTTAGGCCGGCCGCCAGCGAGGCCGTTTGGTAGTGCTTTTAATTCGGCGCCATTGAAAAGTTCCCCGCTCGCGAGCCCACCCGTAACTCGTGAAGATCCAACAAAGCAGGAGGGTTTCATCAAGGTTGACCCCCCAGCTTTGATCCCGAAAGCACCCCCAGTATTTGGCACACCTACCTCGTCACCCCTCACCGTGCCTTCCTCATCCCCGTTCGCGCCTGCCTCGACCTCTGCTACAACCGCATCTAAACCCACGACCACTGCGTTCTTGGGGTTCGGGAAGACTACTCCTGCCACAGAGACGAAAGACAAGGATGCGAAACCCCAGGCTGAGCAATGGCCAGCTTCATTCTTGGGGGCGATGAAAGGCGTTGGGCCTGCTTCCGTCACATCGGGGTCTCCACCAGTACCCCCACCATCGGCTTCATCCCCCGCCCCGCTAACCGCAGCATCTACCCCGGCTACCACGCCTCCTGCGACGACGACGCCTAGCTCGCTGTTTGGAGTTCCTTCTGCTAAGCCTCCTGCGGCTTTCTCGTTTGGTGGACCTGCTCCTACTGCGCCCACTTCGACTTCGCTTTTCGGTGCTCCGGCGCCCAAACCTGCATTAACATCTCTCTTTGGCGCCCCAGCATCTACAGCTACGCCTCCTTCGTCGACACCCCCGCCTGCTTCAGTTCCTGCTTCAACTTCGTCTATGTTCTCTGGGTTTAAGGCTCCTGCTGTTACTACCGCGCCAAGCAAGGCTCCCACTGTGCCTACTTTTGCCGCGCCAGCAGCACCATCCGCTCCTCAGGCACCTTTGTCCAATGTGGAAGCCGAATTCAACAAGCTGCTGGAGCAAATGGCGACCGAGTTCAACAAGGTGGGTTTTTTTAGGCCACGGTCAATTCCATATTAATCCTGGCGTGATAGCTTCGGCAAGATACGGTTATTTTGCGAGAGCGGCATGCCCAAAAAGCGCGAACGGGTATCTCCTCGCCAACCATCCAAAGCACGTCAGACGCTTCAAAGTGGGGCTTGGGAGACTTGATATCACTGAAGCAAGTTACAAACTTGGTTGCCAAGGAGGTCGACCAATTACAAGGGTTGAGCAAGGATTTCATCTCTCAAATGACGGAGTTGCAGCCAGGTGCTGAAAAGGGTATGATGTTTATCGCTCTGCGCGCGTGGTAAAGTCTGACATGGGTGTTTAGTTCACGCAAAGAAAAGCGAGATTGCACGATACATCAAGGCAAAGAAGGACCCGAAGTATACGCGCTTGCTCAAGTCTAGGGCCTCCAGCCCGGAGCATGTCGAGAGCCAAACAAAGTTGCGAAAGTCGATCCAAATTGTGCGGGAACGTACTCGTCAGTTGGAAGACTTTATGGCAACGCAAAAGTCTCGCATGCAAAAGCAAAGAGAGGGAAGGCGCGAGTTCAAGTATGTGCTTTTAAATAACGCTATACAACTCACTAATGAATTTCGCAGGGCGCCGTCGCTCGATACAATCAACCGAACGATGCGCAATATCGATACCGCACTCGCTCAAAAGTCGGACGAGATTGTGGCGCTGACCGCACGCGTTGACCGCCTCAAGCTCAAGGCACCAAGGCGTAAAGCGTCGACAAACGGAGCCGTTCCTTTGACGCTTCCTCCAGCAGAGACCGAAAAGATCAAGCTGGCGTCGGCCGCTGCGTTGAATATGGAACGAACTTCGGCCCGGCTGAAGAGTGCATTGCTGCAGGTTCGCACAGAGACACCGCTCAACACCTCTGCAGTTGGAGCACCTGTCGAGCCGAAACCCACAGCGCTTGCCAAGATCCTCCCACCCCCAACACCCAAGCCTGCAGCAACGCCCGCGCCAACACCTTCAACTTCTTCCACACCGAAACCCCCACTGTTTGCCGCGCCGCCATCGTTTAACCAGCCTGCCGCGCCAGGTTCGTTTGTCCCCATATCGAAGCCAGCAGAGCCAGCAACCCCTTCGTTTGTGCTTCCCTCAGCCCCCGCCGCGATAGCGGCCTTCACCCCCCTTGGCAAGGACGAATTCCATGTGACAGCAGGCTACGAACACAGTTCCCGACGCAACGAAAAGTCGCGCATGCATGTCTCGTCTGCAAAACTCAAGACGCCCTCACCCAACATCTCGCGCACGAACATGGATGCCCCCCCAGCGACACCCCTCCCGCCGCTCATCCCGCCCGCCAAGTCATTTTTTGGCACGTCGACGCCGGTGGCGGTTCTGCCTGCACGGAATCCGGCGCCGTTTTCGTTTGCGTCGCCGCCACCACCTCCGGCGAGTGGAGCGGCTGGTGCGCCGTCAGGGTTTACGTTTTTCCAGACGCCAGCGCAAAAGGCCGGGGCTAGTGCTACGACGACGTCCAGGTTGCCGCCTATACCCAACTGGGGGTCGAGTAGTTTTGGGAGTTCAGTTGGGAGTGTGAAGAGTAGTTTGGAGAGCTCGGTTGGAAGCGTGAAGAGGAATGGGTCGAACAAGATCAAGGAGGAAGGAGGGGAGGAAGACGAAGGTGATGAACGAGAGGAAGGTGAAGAGGATGAGGATGAAGATGACGAAGATTGGATGCCGGGGGACGAGGACGAGGATGAAGACGACGCAGATGTTAGTGATGGTACCGAGGAAGGGGTAGAGGACGATGACCCGACTGTGTAATCCGCGCGTTTTTGTGGTCTTGTTCTCGCTTTCAGTGTCTTTGCCAAATGTTATTTGCTGTCTTTGGAGAATATGCTCTATTCATGTCTATGCACACGCGTTTATAGCCAGACGTCTAAATCTAGGGCTTTTGTTCTATTGCCTTTTTTGCGGTATCGGCCTCCAAGTCCTCAATCGCGTATCTGAGGGATATTTCAAAGTCAAGCTGGTCGTCTGCTCGTGTGCTAAATCCTGGTGCTCTGTTATAGACGAGCTCCGCGGTGTGAATCTACAGAAACCATAAGTATCAACGATCTACCGAGGAAACCGCAGTTCAATCACCAGTATATCTGCCGTCAAGCCCTTCACCGGTACGGCGACAGATCGAAACCTGTGCATACGGTAGTGTGTACCCCGCATCCAGTCTCGGTCATACGGCTCCTATACGACTCGTAAGACTAAATTATCTTTTCAAACGAAAAACACGTACATAGACATCACTCTCATATGGCCATCCCTCGGTCCCTTTTTCAGCGAGCGGCCCAGACACGACTCCAGGCCGACGAATAAACTCGGGCGACAGCACGGCCTCGAGCGGGTGGTCCCAGATGGCGTCTACTTCTCCTGGATTTGTTTTCAGCTCTTGCAAAAACGCTGGGCTGGTCGCCCATGCGATGACCGGCGTGACGAGGAGGCGGAATTGGGATATAAATGGGGCGAGGGTGGTGAGTATGTGGATGTCGGGGTGGTTGTAGGCCAGACCGACTTCTTCGTGCGCTTCCCGGAGCTGAATTGGGTGTGGTTAGGGTGTGTAAAAAGGTGTGTAAAGTGGGTGCTTACGGCTGTTTTGGCCATGCTCCCGTCTTCGGGGTCACATCGCCCTCCAGGGAGTGCGACCTGCCCAGGATGAGATCGGAGAGACTTGGAGCGAGTGGTAAGAAGAACTCGAACGTGACCATCTTTGACGAAAAGTAACACGAGAACCGCTGCGAGCCTGCTAGCGGGGAAACCTTTGCTGATAACAAAAAATATTAAGTGCTGGGTACAATACATAGTATCAAATGACCGACCATTCTGCTGCTGTAAGAGCTGGTCGGTGGGCCAAGAGTCGTCGCACAAAAGTGCGTTCCTCGGGGCTGACAGGTAGGCCGTCAACGGAGTCGGAGTTGAGCATGTTTGCGCCAGTGACTCGATTAGTGCCGAGCCTTTGATCCCGATTTCCAATCGGCATTCCTCCGTTCAACCACCACCAAGATAAGACTTCGTTCAAAGACTCACCCAACCAGCTCTGGCTTTGGCTCCTAGCAGCTGCCATGTTCAACATCTCACACCTGCGCTCTATCCATGACTCTTCCTCAATGCTCTTGCAACGGCAATAAACCTTGTTATGTATTCCGAGGCTAATATATTCTAAAAATATCTTAGAATCCTGTGCTTGATCGAAAGTTACTCCACATTTGGCCTTGGCCACGAGCCACGCGATCATCAGTCCAATCCACCACTCTGGCGCGCTTATCTCCCCCACCTCCACCGCTTCAGGCACTTTCCCCTCCTAGAGCTTCGAAGGATTTCATGACGCCCTTATTCGCGATCTCGTTTGGTGCACGTACTTTGTGATCTGTGGCGACCTTGCAGACCGCAGACCCGCCTCCTGCCGGCCACTGGCCCTGTAAGTGTTCTCCCCCGGCTTGAATTCCTCGCAATTACTGACCGTGGTACATGCTCTGGCTTGCTTGCAAGCCTTTTACAGGAATCATGCCTGGAGCGTGGGTGAGTGGCCTCATATCTATATTATCTACCAAGTGTGACTCCTGTTGATAGGTTTCAAGAATGGAGATCGCCAGAGTATCTGATTGTTTTTCGACCGCCGAACCTGTAAGCGTTATTCTCCCCCGTGGCTACTATCAGGTGCTGAATTTAGTGAGCGCCAAACCCGAATTAAAGCCAACCATGTATTAAATACTCCGTAATCTTCCTGAAAATATAATAAGCTTGTGTTCCAAGGTTGCTGCGTGAGAGCTCGTATCCATCGAGCGCATATAACCAACCGCACGCATCGAAACATCACTCTCCGAAACATAGCCCACTCGATTGAAAATTTCGTCTAATTCACGACTCCAATGTCACTTGACAGTATGATCCGACATTCCACGTACATTGCACAATAAAAAAAAATAGAACCAAGCACCAATGCCCCAGGTCAAGCCAGTGTCATGACGCAGCAGAATTACGAACGAAATCCGCAAAGTATCTCCTAAATTGCTTCACTTCAAGCTCGGTCAGCTTGGTCGCGAATTCGGCGATGAGCGTGGGCGGCCAGTTCTGGGACGGGAGATAGACCTCAGTAAAGTACTTGATCGCCTCCTGGCCACGCGCTTGGTAGATCTGCTTCAGGAGCGCGCCAATTTCCATAGTAGCCTGTAAAAGTATTAAGGAGGGGGCTACGAGATCTTGGGCAAACCACTCACCGACAAAGTTTGCCCGTCCTTGATGTTGAATGCCGAATTTGCCGGGATACTGAACGCAAGAGGCACGAGCCGTTCGTACATGAACGATTGATACCCGGGCACAACGTTGAACTGAATCGCGACAGCAGGCGCATTCGGCTTTGGTTGCGCCCCGGGTGCGTTTGGAGCTTGTGCAAAGGCTGTTGCTGACTTGGCAAGGAAAGCCAACGCCAGTTTCACGCTGGCTGGATCGGACACATCTTCTGCGATCGTAGCAATACTCTGGACAAAATTCGGGAGCTGCTCTTTGTTTCCTACAAACGAAGAGAGGTTAGAATGTCCAGCATTGGCGGGGCGTGCCTACTTACGCTCAGAAACAAAGACGCCATGCATTTGGTCCGTCATGATATGGGACACGAAATCCAGGTATGCCTTTTTTGTATCGTTGTGCTGCAGTCGGTCGTCGGTCCCTTCTACAGGCCGAGCGAGCAACTCGAAGATGTGGGTGCTTAAAGGTGAGATGAGTTCATCGAGCACGTTGAAGATCTCGTTCTGAGATGTCGCATAATGGGTTTAGCGAAATACTTGACGCAATACGCGAAGGATTTAGCTAACCTGCAGCTTGTGGACCGTAAAAGACAAGAAAGACAAAAAGTCTACGAGTTCGACAGGTTGTGATTGTCGAATAAGCCTGTTCATGAGCACGGGGATATACTGGGTGATATTTGACCCAGTCGACGCAATGATTCGCGCAAATGCAAACCTGGACTATTACCGAGATATCAGTCGTCACATACAACCCGGGCTCACGAATAAAACATACCGCATCACGAATAGCGCGGTGCTGGTTCATAGCTTCCAGGGACACTAGGATCGCCTCGGCAACTTGCTTCAAGACCAAGACCCAAGCAGGTGCAGGTACGGGCGTTGCACCGGGTACGTCCGGGAAACCTTTGGAGACCGATCCTAATGCGCGGATCACATGGTGGGCTTGGAGGATAGGTAGGATGTCTTGAGGTCCGTTGATGGGTGTTTGTATGCTTTGTTCCAAGCTAGTCAAAAGCGGATTTGTGATGGACTGGGTTGCGGGATGAGCACGTGAGGTTGCGCACCAAAGATAGTACTTGCCTGCAACACCGTAGCTTGCTTCTCCGGCTCCTTGGAAAGCAGCGACACCAATGTCCCCACGCTCTCAAAAAGGTACAACTGACTATCAAACAGTCCAGCACTGCTCAGCGCCTCGCTCAGCAGGTCTTGGTCCGACGATTCTGGTTCTGGAAGTTCCGCACGCACAACGAGCACATCACGGAGGCTGTCGATGATAGTCGTGACGTACTCGGCTGGGATCTCCATCTTGCAGTCCTTGATGAACTTGTAGAAGATGTAAAAGACTCGTCTCCTCACGCTTTCTTTCGGGTGGTGGATACCACTACAGATGGAAGTTGTTGTCATTAATTGCGTTTTGGTGTGTTGGCAGCCAACTTACCGAGCATCGATAAATGTTGTCAGTACGCCCTCCACGTACTGCTTTCGAACTTTGAAGAAATCCCCATATCGACCGACAGTCTCAAAGTACTGGATAGCCACAGCGTTGTGCGGATATGACGAGATCCGAGACCGCATGAGCGCATCCAGCATTTCCCCATGCGGCGTGAGGGGGTATTCTTCCCAATTGCCATGCTTCTTCTTGTCCTTGGTGATCTCATCGGGGACAACAACGAAAGCCAGGCGCCCTTTATCTTGTTCCGATAATCAAGTTAGCACAATACCAACGCATAAATACGCAACACTCACTGCGATCTCCCTTTTGGAATTCGCCATATAAATATACCAAATACACCGCGAGTTCGGCATCTGCCCAGCCAACGCTACCATCCGCCCGGCTCAACGTGTCCATCGCAAGAACCTTGATCGCGCCCGTAACGAGCTCCTCATCAACCGCCGAAATCGAATCGAGAAACAGCCGCAAGTCACTACGCAAATTCTCGAACGCACCGCGGTCGTCGTCGTCCAGATCTTCCGGGTCCTCATCCGGGTCCCAGCGCATCTTGCGCAAGAGGATCTCAAGCGTTTGGAGGAGGAATGTTCGTTTTGCCGGCGTGAGGTGTGTTTGGGGAGAATTTTTCTTGGCGCGTTTGTACTACAGTCCGGATCGTATGTGTCAGAGTACAAGACGGGAAGAGCAGTGGAGAGCGGGCGCGTACGACAACAAATATCTGGCTCAACATGGGGAACACAGAGGACGAAGTATCATCATAGTCATCCGCTAGAAACCTGAGCATGACTGGGAATAGTTGTTGGAGAAGCTCCTCTGCCCCGGCGATGATTTCTGGAGGCGGATTCGATTGCTATACATGATATGCAGGTGAACAACTACGGCGCCTTGGATCAAACTTGACTCACGTCATCGCAGAACTTGATCAGCTCCAGACCCAATCCGCTAGTCAGCTTCCCCAAGGATTCGCGATACGAGACTTCATCGTCCTTGTCGGCGTCATCCTTGTCCCCGGAGATCCGAGTCTTTGCTTCCAGCATTTCAAGTACCTGACCAAGAGCCAAGACCCTGAGCAGCTGCAACTTGTCAGACGGCTCCTTCAAGCCTTTCTGCACAATGCGTAAGAGGGCAGCGGACGTCGCGAGCCTAATAGGAACCGCTGAATCGGAGAGCAACTTGAAGAGGAGGTTGACCGTAACAGGCGTGACGGTCAAGTTGATGTCGACCCAAGCTGTATCACGAAAATGACGTCAATATATGCGCAATAAATTGAAGAACAGAATGCTACTCACGAACATAGCTGGCAAAAGCCCTGACAGCGAGTTCGACAAGCTCAACTAGCTGCTGTGCACCTAACCCATCTGGTCCAACCGGACCCCCAGCTCGAACAGCCTCTAATCGTCCACCCACTTCCTCCAGCACACCCAGCACAGCGCTATTCACGCCCACAGCATCTTTTGTGCGAACCGCATCTCGCACACGCCCATCGCGTGCATGACGGCTTGCCGCAAATGACCGGGCTGATTTAAGGGTCTGGTCGTGAATTTCGCCTGATATTTCGAGGAGCAAGCGGAGGAAAAAAGTCGTGACATGCGGGTTGAGGGTGGGAGCAGAGGTTCCCGGGGAAATGTGTAGCAGCGGGGAGATCGAGGTGAAGAAGGTCGGCCATTGGTCGGGATATGTGCACAGGAACAACAATGCAAGGGTGTGAGAGAATTTGTTGCGGATAACTGGAAGTAGGGAGTTCATTAGGATCGCATACTTTTATCTTATAATTTTGTTGACTGATCCTTTGCCGACTCACAGGGGGCGGTAGCCTCTGCTGGCCCAGAGACGTATTCCGATTCGATGTAGGCGCCAAGCGCAGACTGCAAAGTGGCATAGGTCTCCTGCGCCTGCCCAGCATTGACCAGCTGTTCCTGGCTGTATTACCCATGCCCCGATATGAATCAGCACGGACCGGACTCGGCCCTGATTGTCGACCGAAATGCTCACCGGTTGTCCAACAACTCATCCAAGACCTGCAGCGCAAACAGGCGAACGTGTACGCTCTGCTTGGCTCGCTGCTCCGCGTTCTCTCCCACGAATAAACGAAGGGCTACCGGCCACGTTTCCGTCGCACCCGCGCGAACAGTGTTGAGGAACTCGACAGCCTCGTTCTGGAGCGTGCGATCTTGGGCCGGGTCAGACGCGATAGCTATAGCGTTGAGTATATTCTGCTCTGTCGACATGCTGAGTCGTGGTCTAGTGCGAGTCAGGGAGCAGGTGGTGGTAGGACCAGTGGTGGCAGACTCCAGAGAGGTAATTATTACGTGAAAGCGGAAGTTGTAGGAAATGATATAAGGTTAGCAGACGAGCCGTTGTACAATCGAGTTCTATAGCCCCATGGGAGTCTGGTCGAGAGCCAAAGCCAGCAGATCCTTGCCGATCGCCACCAAATTTCGATTTCCCGACGCGTGACTCGAAATTCTCGACCCTTTCCTACCCAAGCGCCGGGCTGCAACCCCGATTGACTTTACTCGGTGACGATACCCGAATCACAATCCAGAGGGTATAAAAGCGCAAATTACTAGCCCAACACAAACAAAAACCAGAGACAGATCACAGGCATCAATACAGCAAGCGAGCAAACTGTAGCGTTCAATAAACCAGCGGCCACATATAATTACGTTCCCAAAATTCAATCCACCTTTCCCCTTGTAGATCTCTGCTCTACTGATATGTAGGATACTGGTACTGCCCTGGCTGTGGTTGTGGTTGCGGAGGTGCAGGGGTAACAAATCCTCCAGCCTGACCGTACGACGCAGTTCCGCCCCCATAAGTATCGGCGCCGTATGTGATCGGCGGGGTAGACGTGTACAAAGGCGGGGCAGATGGGTATGGAAGGCTTGGTGCTGAAGCTGGAGCTGGAGGTGCCGGGGCTGGCGCGGGCGGGATAATTGAAGAGCCAAACGCAGGCGATCCTCCTATGTTAAGCTGGATTTGCGCATAGGGATCTGACGGAGTTGTCGGCGAAGTGCCGTGCCTTTGCGGCGCCCCAATAGGTGACGTTGGGGCATTGCCTCCATAGCCGCTGGGAGCAGGGTCGCTAAACGCGCCGTAAGCGTCCATGCTCGCACGGGGCTGCGGGTCAAGTGCAAAGGACGGAGGGGGAAGCTGTGGTGCCTGGTCTGCGAATGGACTCCTATGGTCGTTGTGGTGGTCGTCTTCGTCTTCATCGTCTTCTTGTGGACGCCTGTATTCGGTATCGTTCCTGGAGAATACACTCTCCGAGTCATCGACCGCGGGTGGGACGAAACTCTCTTCGCGCCCAGTGTCGCGCCTTCGTCCGCGAACCTTGCCAGAGCGCCACTCGAGAACTGCGATCACAAAAGTAGCGACCCAGGCTGCGAACGCCAACCAAAAGAATATAGCCCCGGCTTTTTTGGTGCTACACCAGCCCCCGAGCTGTGTTTTGTATCTGTCGCCTAGCTCAGCATGGGGATCGTTATTTGGATTTTTGCAACCAGGTTGTGAGAATGCTAGGAATAAGCATCAATTATCAGATGGGCAAGGGCGAGAAGAAGATATAAATACCTGAAATTGTGGTCACGAAGCTAAAACAAACAGCATGAGTTCATTGCTTATAATAGCAGAGCAAAATTACGCACCTGATAAGCAAGCTCCACACGAGGCCACTAGTTGCAAGAATAAACATGACGCGTACTTCCTGAAGAGCTCGGGCGAGGCGGATGAATCTGTCCCACTTGTCGTAGGCCACTGGGACTATGAGCAAAAACGCCGACAAGAAAAATGACGTGATGCCAACGAAGAGCGCGAACCCACTAAGACCAGCTGCCAACGAACAGATGAGCAACCAGACACCTATCACCGATAGACAAGGGCAACTCACATGGACCGACTTTCCATTGGGCTTGGAAGGCGGCGACAGAAGCAAAACAACATATCGCAACGAACGTGAAGAATAATTGTAATGCATAATATACTATCGCAGGCTTCGATAGTGGCATCTATATACGACGCACAAGTGTTAACCCGCGCCCTGAACCTGGAGCGAACTGTGAAATTCGCACCTCATCGTCGAACTGCATACCATGGCCAATACCGCCAGATGGTGTGTTCAGAGGCTTTGGGTATGTCTCCTTCTTTTGTGGAATAAATTTGTGGACGGCATCTTGGATATAGTCTATCAGCGCCATGGTGATAGCAGGGGATCTGGGATGAACATCAGCTAAAGTTTCATTCTGGTGTATTTATACGAACCAAAGCGACCGCGGTGAGGGGTGTCCTTGACCGAAACGGAGATGGTTGCTGCGGTTGACGTGGGCGCTCAAAGCCTGTGCTGGGCGATGCACGCGTGCCCTCGTAATTCGGCGCTCGGCGACCCTGGAGCTCACGGCACGTGACTTGCTTGGTATCTTTCTCCTCGCCAGCACAGCCTAGCATATATTCACAATTTGCCAAGCAACGGGCTCCTGTGAAGCCGCCATATCAATTGTACCCGTTTACTTGAGCTTGTTTGTGGCCCTCTAGAGCTATATTCCTTCTATGGCTCATCTCTACAAGCATCTCCGGGTTCACCAAGTCTTTGGAGCCAATACAGATGTAGGTAAAACAGTGCTCACAGCTGCGCTTTGCCGAACTGCTGCGGCTTCTTCGCGACGCGTGTTCTACCTCAAACCACTCAGCACTGGTCACCCTACAGATGCGGATGATAGGTAAGTCTGCCGAAATCTACCTACGAATAACGACGTAGCTTGAACAAAAATTATTTAAAGGCACATATTGAGATTTGCTGGCCCTCGCGGTGAACGGATAACCGCAGATTGTTTGTATCGATATGGCGATCCTGTGAGCCCCCATCTCGCCGCAGCCAGAGATCGTTCACAGGTCAGTTGCCCGGCGGCTCCTATCATTTTGTTTAACCCTGGTTCAATGACTTTCAGACCCCACCAACCGACAAAGAATTCGTACGCCGCATATCCAATCATATCAAGCGGTGCGCGTCAGAGCATACATCTAGCTCTATGTTTGTCGAAACCGCAGGAGGTGAGAGTTGGTCCAGTGTGTAAAACACTTGATCGTCTGTCAAATCGAGGCAATCGCCAGTATCTGACTCGGCTACTCCAGGAGTCCACTCCCCTGCTCTGTCCGGTACACTTCAATCCGACGCCTACCGACCTCTCCGTCTTCCGACAATCCTCATCGCCGACTCTTGCCTTGGTGGAATCTCGTCTACGATCTCTGCTTACGAGTCACTATTGTTACGGGGATACAGCATCGATCTCGTACTCTGCATGCTCGATCCAGCTGCTTCTAAAACATACCTGAACCACGAATACCTTACACCTTGGTTTGCTGAAAAAGGCGTCACCGTGTGCTCGCCTCCCCCTCCTCCTGCTCGAGTTCCCGAGAAACCCCAAGACCAAGCCAACATGGAATCGTATTATACTTCCATCTCCGACAGAGAAGGCGAGATGCATCGCGCCGAACGGATGCTTGCCGATATTCACGAACAACGTCTCAAAGAACTTGACAGCATGCCTCGCCGAGCAGAAAGCACGTTCTGGTGGCCATTTGTTCAGCACGACTTTATCAAATCTCCAGAGCGAGACATTACGACCATCGACAGCGCCCACGGCGACTCATTTACAGTCCACACCCCCACTTCATCCGATCCCAAGTCCTCGCTCCTCGCCCCTCACATAGACGGCTCCGCATCCTGGTGGACCCAAGCATTCGGCCACGCACACCCAAAACTCGCACTCGCAGCCGCCAACGCCGCAGGACGCTACGGGCACGTACTCTTCCCTCTCGCCGTGCACACGCCCGCTCTCGACCTCGCCGAGAACCTGATCCGCGGCCCAGGTGCCGGATGGGCCGATCGCGTGTTTTACTCGGACGATGGGAGTACGGCGGTCGAGGTTGCGCTCAAGATGGCTGTCCGGACTGTTGCGCTCCGACGGCGGCAAGCGAATCCTGCGGAAGCAAACTTGAGTCGTGCGGAGCGGCCTGAGCTGGGGATATTGGGGATTAAAGGAAGCTATCATGGTGATACCATCGGGGCTATGGATGCATGCGAGGGCGGAGTCTACAACGCTGCAGTTGAGTGGCATCGCGAACGTGGGTTCTGGTTCGACCCCCCAACTATCGGTGTACGGGACGGCACAGTTCAGATCACGGTACCACCAGGCCTAGGCGATTCCTCCACGAGCCAATATGCCATGCCATCCATTTCAGCGGTCTATGATGTTGGTTCTCGACTGCATACGCCCTTAGCAAGGGCGTACGAAAAATACATCCGGAACGAGCTCGAACGCCTCGCCCTTGAAGGCCGGGCCTTTGGAGCACTGATGATTGAGCCACTCGTCCTTGGTGCGGCAGGAATGGTTTTCGTCGATCCACTATTCCAGCGCGTGCTGGTCGACGTCGTTCGTTCCTCCAGCGACCTATTCCAGACTAGCACCAGCCAAACTCCTTCTGACTGGGCTGGCCTCCCAATCATCTTTGACGAAGTTTTTACAGGGCTCCACCGACTGGGACCTCTGACCCCCGCCTCGGTGTTAGGAACCTCACCTGATATCGCGGTTTATGCCAAGATACTCACTGGTGGTCTCCTCCCTCTGAGCGTCACTCTCGCGACCAACTCGATCTTTTCGGCTTTCAACTATCCAGGCGCTCAAAAGGTCGACGCGCTGCTGCATGGGCATAGTTATACTGCACACCCTGTAGGTTGCGCAGTTGCCAATGCTGCGATCGATGAAATGCGGATCGCCACGCAGGGATCAGCTTGGCAAGAGGCAAAGAGAAAATGTGCTGGCGGGCTGTACGGATGGGACCAAAAGAGCGACGGGAAAACGTTTGAGGGTGCATGGACGATGTGGGACCCAGAGTTCGTGAACGCTGCTTCCAAAGCGCCGCAGGTCGAACAGGCTATGTCTCTCGGGACGGTTTTCGCAATGGTTCTGCGGGACCCAGAAGGAGGTCAGGATTTTGCATCAATACCACGGTCGCCCATTTAACTGACTATATGCTACACTAGGGTACCAAGCAGCGACGGGTCAAAAGTTTATTGCTTCCGTGCAACGTCAACTCTCGGATTCGGGTAGCGACTATGGGCTAAATGCGCGAGTCCTAGGAAATGTTGCCTACTTTATGAGCAGCCTCAATACGGGCCGGGATGTCTTAAAAGTTATCGAGGGTGCCGTACTCGGAGTACTTGGGTCGACGCCATAATATGATGATCAAAATAACAAACAATTCAATACAGTTTACTTTTACACTGTTTCCGACCATGACTCAACCGCTAATTTTCCTTTTCTTCTCTTTCCATATCCTCCTTCATTTCCGACGGCTTCCGGGTCTCGGGGGTGTCGACCTCGAGGTCTTTCGCCGGTACGTTTGAGCCCCAGGGGTGCATTAGTGAGCTCATTTGTCTGGTCACCGAAAGCTCCTAATTGGCGTGGTGATCCATCATGACGCACAAACCAGCCAAACGATATATGCACTCGACTCAGTATGCATATACCCACTCTAGGAAACCAAGCCGCAGTTAAGACTCTGATACATTCATATTACGACATTTCATGACAGTTCTTTCAGCGATTTATCATCCACAATTACTTCCGCAAGATCCACTTGCGAGCCTCCTCGGCTGCCTTTTCTTCCTCTTCCTTAGTCAACGGAGGTCCCTGAGGTTCCGGTATGTCTAGTCCCTTCTTCACCTGGGGCCGCTCCGCGATCCGCTTGAGCCATGCCTTGAACCATAATCAGATGAATGTTGAGCTTTTGGTGAGTGGGAAAATCACGCACTTCAACATTGGGGAACGCCTCGAGACTGTCAACGCCTGCCCAGCGGCACGAGCGAACCCAGGGGAATACATTAATGTCCGCAAGCCCGTACTTGCCCAGGCCTGGGCCAACGAGGTACTCGCGATCGGCTAAGCGGTCATTCAGGACTGGGAAACGGACAACGTATTAGTCCAGTCCGAAGGGTAAGTAAGTCGCGGAGCTAACCTGAATACAAACGCTTAGTCTCGGTGATGTATCCTATCAAAATAGTCAGAATCTGATTATTTGCGTTATTCGCGGGGAATGGTCTTACTGTTAATCCCGTACGGACTGGAGGAACGAATGCGCTCATCAGCACGGTGCTTTATCCGGGCGTTTGCCATGTTGGACTCACATTTTCTCCGGAGCATATCGGTAGAAGTGACTGGCCTGTCCTTGCATCGGGCCAATTCCTCCGTGCTAAAAATACCAACAAGATGTCAGTCGATGAGCGAAAGCGTTGACTGTTGGATACACACCGTGAAGAAGATCCACTGAAGCTGCTCCGAGTATAGGTCGGTGTCCTTGACTGGATCGTAGCTGAACTTGTTCTCTTTATCGTAGTGCTACATGAGAGGGGCTTCATTGGAATGGATCGGTAAGTTGTACTTGAGATAGATGCGTACCTGAGCAAGATAAAGCAAAATAGCAGCTGATTCAAAAACCTTGAAGTCACCTCGCGAGTGATCAACTAGAGCTGGGATACGCCCATTGGGGTTGATCTTTTGTTGGCTGTGAGGACAAAGAACACCATGAATCAGGTAGAATGCGTACTTTCAGGAACCAAGGTTCCTTTTGTTCATTGGCCTGGGCGACAGGACGTTAGAGTTGTCAATGATTGTGCACTGGCACCACGTACCTGGAAGCTAATTTTTTGAAAATCGTAGCTAAAGCCATTGTAAGCATCTTTCAGCTCTTCGAGCAGGATAGATGGTTTGTGTCCTGTCCAAACGAGGTTCAGGATCGAGCTGTCGTGAGGTTTATCGATTAGTCTCACCGTTAGGAGTGCCAACGGTATAGAGCAGCAGGGTATTTGGCGTAGACATAGTGGATAATATGTTGTGCAGTCGACGAGCTGTTGCGGAAGTCAATGTGGGACCACCGATGGGAGAGTTGGGCGCGGTTTTATAGGTCGTGGTAGGCTGTAGGAACTCAACTTAGAAATCATCGGCGTAGCGTGATCACTAAGCGTATCTGGTGCTTGCTCACTCAGCGTCCGATGAGTGGTGAATAACACAACCGCGGGCTCGGCCAGGTCATTAACAGCGCCAAACATGACTAGCGCCGTTGATACTTTACAGCACCCACAAATGTGTGGTGGGTTTGAGCAAGGCTTGAGACATGAATCCTTCAAATGAATCGTACTTCGGTTTGTGCTGTTAATCGGTTAGCAGGCCCACTGGTGATGACCGACCGAGCTAGGGTTTTGTGCGGGCACTAGGGTGAATAAGCTTGGAATTTCAGATCGAAGCTACTCGGGCATGCCATGTTGATGTTATAGCCTCATGGGTAATTCATTTGAGGGGAAATCATGGTGAATGAAAAAGCGTCTTCGACATAGCAACCTTCCTCTGTTCAGTATCCCGTTTTTACCGAGAGTATGACAAGTCAAAGACACATGTGTATGTAAATCCCATTTACGCGAGTGGTGTCAAGGAACAACATAAACTGTTGAAGCATAAAGGAATTAATTCTGTCTGTATGCAGGTTTTACTGGCAAGAATTTTTGAGCTCACGGGTTTGAGTATTTGGGTGGGGTGGGGCTATTGGTTGAGAGGCTGAAGGCTCACGAGTTGTACGATAACCTGGGATGGTTTCATTGGTGACGGTTGATGAAAAGCGGGTTTCGGTTCAATGGGTGGCCAGGGTCACGTGGCGCTCAGCTGAGACCCTGTTAGATCAGTTGCAGGACCACGGGGCCTGGCATCCTCTCTCTCCTTTCATTTGTCACTTGTTTCTCGACGCCAACTCTCTCTCGTTCGACACACGCTCGGCGACAGAGTACAGCGGCACTATCCCATTGGGGCCACGTTCCTTACCTCGATAATCCCGTGAAAACTCTGCACAGCTCGACTCAAGTCTCTCAGTTTAGGCTCCACGGCAGAACCACCTCGAACCTCTCGAACACCTCGCTTCTGCTCGCCATTTTAGTCTGTATTGGTGTTGGTGACGCTCTGGTGTCGTCGACATTGAACAGCCGCTCGCTTTAACCCCTAATCACGAACTTTTCATGACGGTAGCTTTAGTCAGTTTGTTTCCGGATGTGGCGTACGGTAACTGACCCGCAGCACAAACCAGGCCAGGTTGCTAGACATACCTACTCACAATTCCTCTGAGCGCAGAGAGACTTACAGCGCGTTTTCCTTCGTTTCTTGCACGATGCCATTTCAACCACCCAACAAGGTTTCTCCTGTAGTGAGTTTCTCGATTTAACCCGTTTTTTTCATCAGAGTGTCTCACGCTGCGGACAGCACATACCCATGTCCAACTCACATGCCAGGCAAATGTCAGTGGCATCCTTTGCCAGCTCACTCTACCTTCCCGTCGATCCCGACAACAAACCGAATTTTGACGACGAAAATGAGGCGTATCCATCGTCCGATGAGCTGTTCGGACCAGACCATGAAGAGGGCGACGACTACACCATATCCAGCCGGCGGTACCTGTCTTCGCATTCGCGCTACTCTTCGTCTTACTCTCATCATACTTCACATCCTCCCACTCCCCCGCGAAGTACGATATCGCTTCAGCGATCATCGTCATCATTATCCCTGACACCGCCACGAGCTCGCTATGGCAACCCAGACCCAGGCTTGTCCCCGTTGGCGCCGATGAGCCGGCCCGCAACAAACATCACCACGTCAGTCTCGGCTGCACTTCCTTCACCACCAAGCACGGCACGTTCATCGGACGACAATCACTTGAGCTCCCATATGGACGAAATTGTTGCTCCGAAACCCGATGAGGGTGTACCAATTGAGAAATTCGATCAACTCGTGATCGAACATCTCGAACAAGACCGCGCGCTACTTCAAACACTCAGGAGACTGGATGTCCAAAAAAATCGCATCACCCAGCTTACTTATGCGCTCAGCCGACTACGCGTCTTGTCAAACTCTGCTTGCTTGTCTCCTGAGGGGTCGAATATTTCGAACGCGCCCAGGTCTAATCCGCCAATGCAATTCCATCGTCTCGGAGCGGTCATACCCAAGCCGTTGATTGTCAAGCCATCTGCTTACAGCGCTTCCAGTTCTACACTTGGCCGCTCAGCCCTCTCCACGCGGGACAACCCATCCGGTCTCACTGGTCCCAGCCTGAACGAGGCAGTGAACCAGCGACGACGGGCCAAGCAGCAATTGCACGAGTTCGCGCTTCGCCGACCAACCCGTAGTGCTAAAGGCCGGCCAATTGGGAGGTTTGCCGCCAGGGCTGACGCGAACCCAAACCAGGCGAAGCGAGCAGGATGGGAGGGGACTCGCGGAAGTCCGTCGCTGGTACCGCGTGAGACAAAGCCGCGGGCTCCAGGTATCGTAGATCACCCGAACGTCACAATGCGACGAGCGAAACATCCAGGCCCGCCTCGACCACCGACATCCATGACGGGTCCGTTGACACCACCGCGCTTGGCTGCTCTATTTTATTCTCCCAGCACAATCACTTCCCGCTCTCCGCTGACCCCGACGCAGAACCAAATATTGTCGACCGCCGTGTACGGGTCGCCCGCTACACCTGTCCCATCCCGAAAGAATAAACCTCTTCCACCACGACCGGTTTCGCCTACAAAGCCGATGAAGCTCGCGCGGAACATATCTTTCAATTATGCACTCCCGCCTGTCCCGCGTCCCCACGAGACAACGGCCCACATCACATTTATTGATAGTGCGGAAACGGCGCCTGCACTTCCAGTTGAAGAAGTCCAGAACAGGCTTGCGGCGACATTTGCGCATTTTGCCAAACCTCGTGCTCTCTCACCGTTGCCTCGGCCGCCCAGCCCGCCTCGACGCGCACTTGACATGACCTCGCCCGATCAAGGTCAACCCGACTACCTCGAGGAGCTGCTCCGCAAGAAATGGATAGAACAGCTAGACGAGCACGCTCATCAAGCGCGAGGCAACTGGAAGTCTCCGCTCAAGAGCATCAAGCAGCGCATCACGGGTGGATTCGGACTAGCGCGACGGTCGAGTCGCGCGTCGTTTGGCGACTCGTCATCCGATACGCATACGCACCCGAATATGTCGATGGACGGTGGATACGTACATGGTCTTGATACGCTCGAGGAGGGGGGCGCAATGGACCAAGAAGATAGTGTGGGTGCGGGAAAACTACCGCCTGTGGTGGACCACCACAAATTGAAAAAGCCCAAGAAGAAGGGGACTCTCAAGGATGACGAGGTGCACCCGCCACCATCTGCAGCTACTCCATCAGTGGCAGCATCCAGCTCGAAGCCACACAAGTCGGCCTGGAGGTTCTCTCGATCATAGACGCAGCGATCCAATTAGAGTATATTCGTCTTGCTTTCGCTTTCGCTTTCTGGCCTCGGTTCCCGGTCATGTTATCTCCAACTTCGACTTCATTTGTAGTCTCAGTCTCAGTCTCAGCCGCTGTCTTTGAGTTGTCCTTCGCTCGCTTGCAAACACGTCTGCTTTGTACTATATCCTGATCTGTCGCTGGCTCGCTCGATCTTATGACGCACATCATTCACATTTCAAGGTTTCATTGCCTATATAGTTCATATGGGGTAGCCCGAGTTCACACAAGCACGAGACGTCCCCGTCCTCTCTCGAGTCTCGGCGTAGATCAATACCTAGAAATACGTTTCAGCCATCGCAGGCACGTCAATCGTCAACCAAAAAGAGCCGAAATCAGGTTGCAAATTATAAGCTCTCATCCAGCATCAATCACGCCTTTCCGGTGCGGTTTCTGAACAAAGTACAGGAACACAGCACCAGATACAAGTAGGCGGAGAGCTATCGAGTACATGCTTGTGCTCATCCTTTATTCCCAGCCGGGGAATCTGACAACAGAATGAGGAGGAAGCGGACGCTCACCATTTGTTGGGAACTATTGTACGATCTGGAACCCACGGCCTTGCCTGGTCCCATTCGTGTTAGCACTGCTCCCGTTAGTTTGCTGGCCATTGTGTGACCCCCGTGGTGGTGTCCGCCCTCCCCCTCGTCCACCTGAGCCGCCTCTGTTGCCACGGCGTCCCCCGCCTCCCGGAGAGTGCCCATTACTGTCGGAGCTGTGATTCTCGGCCCGGGGTGGAGTTCGAGGTGGGGTCCGGGACGGGCTCGAGACTTGAAACAAAGCAGCCATTTAGAGAAACAATATTAAGCTGCAGAATTTATAGGAGGCTTACCTGGGTCGCTGGTGTCATCCTGGCTGACCCGTTTTGTTTTTGGGTCGTCGTCCCATGCCCAGTTGTCCACATCAATCGGCGCGAACTGATCTAGATCTTCTTGAACAGCTTCAGGCTGAACGGTCGCGACGGGAAATGGGGGGACAATCGGACCAATATCTGGCAGGAACTCCTCGTCGAGTGCATGCAATGCATCAAGCACCGAGCCAAGCGCGACCCAGCTAAAGCTAAACGCCCCAAAAGTCGCGTCGCCGCATTCACTTGTTAGCTGGTAGGCCTTCCAAGCGCGCGCCAGCCAGTTGTATGGGTCTTCGTCCTCGCCACCCTGAAGCTCTGACCGGACAGAATTTGCGAGGTCACCAGTCAAGCGCTTCATCCGCTCCACGAATTTGTCGCCCTTTTCATGTGGTTCGAGATTCGTGCATAACATGACCTCGACCTCTGATACGCGTTCGCTCGACTCGCTGGAGAGGGTGTGCGAGACGCATATATGGTTGAGCTGGGAGATATATCGAGACAAAAGCGCTCGGACCCAAGGTGTAACGCTGAGGTAAGTCTCCTGGATTTGTTCGGCGTATTTTCCGACATGTGCTGTTAGCTCTTTTTGAATAACCTCGGGGATTTGTGGCGCTTCGACACGCTCTCGTGCAGGGTTGCCTTGAGGTAGCTGAACCGCCCGGAATAGCCGACCAAGAACGCTGGAGATAGAACAGGGATTAGGACAACATTCAACAAGATTTAATGAAGCCCCCGACCTGTCACATTTATAAAAATGACCATCGGAAGGGTCTCGTCCGTGGCCGGCTTTCCAATCCGGTTGCAAGCCCATTTTGGTGATCGGATCGACATGTTTTTTGTGGTCAATCTTGCGTATTAATTTAGGGGGCACAGGCTTGCCAGTTTTCATGAAATCAACAGCCTGATATCAGAAATCGTCAGAAACACGGCCCAACCAAGGAACGTGTGATGTCAGGTACTTGCCTTTGAACATAGTTTGGCATTTGTTAGGCAATTACTATCCCTCGCACGAAGATCCGAATCGGAAGCGATGACAAGGTGGTTTGTCGCAATCATGCCAAGCTGAATCACCGTTAGCCTACTATGGTCTCACCGAGAAAGTAACCTTTTACTTACTGTATTGTGGCATATATACTGGTGCCACGAGCAAGAGTGTTACTGAGGAACTTGGGGGGTCTAGGAGCTTGTTTACCTTGATCATGAAATCGGCTACGTCTTCGATCGTGCTATATAAAATTACAATGATCAGCAATGGGACGTGTAAAATAAGAATAATTGGCCCTGACCTGTCGTCAGTTATCGTCTCCAGGTCAGCCTCAGAGTAGCCTCCTGGCTTGTACTCGTACGGAGGAATCAGCTTGGGCAGGGAGATTAGCATGAACGTGTCCTATTCAGTAAGGTTAGAAATTGGTTAATTTGGTTAAGAAATTATATGCATACCCCATCTGTCCAGAGTACGTCAGCCACCAATTAAATAACTTTAATACCTAGAACTGCTCACCTAGGTCTCCTCCTCCCAGCATGTTCGGCACGGGTCGGTCGCCGCGGGTAGAAAAGACAACACAGTTGGGAAGATCGTTGCCCTCCCCTGCAAAGGGCGAGTCGGGGGGCGGATCCCCAATAGCCCAAAGTACCTGGGCATCGCCAGGATGAATAACGGGGTTTCGCGTGACGAGCATGCGCCCTTTCAGATACCGTTTGTATATTTTCCCTGTTGAGTGGTCAAAATACTGCACACAAGCTAGCACGATGTGTCATATAACCGATTATACCAGATTATAACCGCGCAATCTACATACCATAAATTTCTCGAGGCCTCAGGTATTTGTCCTCGTCACACACTCCGACAAGTGTATGACCTCCAGGGATTGGGATTCTTGCCTTGTGCTTCAGATCGGCCATAATATGGTATAGACCAGCATTCATTAGCTTGAGAAGTCCCGCAGTTCGAACACCAGGTTGATCTAGCTCGAGTGACAGTCGCGAAAGCTTGTTAAAGGTGTCGGCTAAGCGAAATGGATATCCGAGCCGATAGGTGACCAACAGTTCCGCAACTCCGCCAAGCGTCTTCATCCCGGTCACCGTCGACTCGAGTGTACTAGCCATCAATTCCTCGAACACGGAAGAGTCAACACCGTTTGTCCACATGAGCATAATCAACGGCCTGCATACGGTCAGACTACGGCGAGGTAAGCTTCGGGAGGCTTTCTCACCTGTTCAAAAAGCAGCGCCCAGGCCGTCCGAATACCTGGGCAATTTCGAGAGCGCGTTCATCTGGTGCGTCAAACTTCTCCATCGATGGCCGTAGGCCCAGCTTCCGTCCTGTGAGTTTAGGGTCCAGCCTCACCACGCCTTTGTGACCTGAAGCCAGATAAGATCTCGACGACCAACTGGGTGACTTGGCACTTACCGCCAATCCGTATTTGAAACACACAAGGCGTGGGCTCGGTTTTGTGCTTCTGCCGACGACGAGTATGTGGCATATTTTCGACCATCGCTTTCCAAACCTCCTCTGCCAATTGGCGGCTGATGGTTCCACAACCATCTGAAAAAATCTGACCGCCCGTCTGGAGCTCTCGGAGTGGGACAATGGCAGACTGGGGGATGATAATTGAGGGGTCTGTCGACGTGAAGGCCTGGCTCATTCTCGCGCCGTAACGAGCAGGGCATTTTATGACTTTGGGGGGAAATTTGCCAAGGCTAGAGCGAATGGACTCTGGGGTGACAACCGAGTCTTCGAACACAAAATCGGAACTGAAAAAGCACGCATGCTCCTTGAGGCCTAGCAGCAGGGTGTGTACCTCGGTGAGCTGACACAACGCGGGACTTCCAACACGCACCTGCTTGACTGTATCCCAATAACGCAAAATGTCTATCACCGATCTGAAGACCTACGACACGATCGGGCTTCATTAAAGTCGTTCAAATCTAGATAATAACGTGCTCACCATTTCTAAGGAACCTTCCTATCCTAGCATCCGAAAAAGCGTTTGTATCAACTTCAAAGTCGAGATGCGGGCGAGTGTCTCCCTCATCCGTGAAGCTCACTCGAATAAAATGAGATTCAAACCCTGGGTATCGGCGAATCACCCTATTCGATTGTTCCGCAAAAGGCCCTAAGGATAACATATGTGTTCAGGTCTTAGTTTATCATAATAAAACAAGACACATACCAGTCAGGAAAATTGCAGTTGGAGTAACTTTGACATGGTGACACATGAAATTTGACCGAGAGCTTGTATCTCGTAGTCGGCCAATCGCGACCTTGGCGATATGCTTTTCAAACGTAGCCACGACGGTTCGGATATCAAAGTCCGCAACTCGCTTCGGAGCGCCAGCGCCTTCCACCTGACTTCGAAACGATATCAAAGCGTCGCAGGCCCGGGTAGGCGATTCGTTCACTAGTCGCTCAACCAGTGGTCGTAGCGAAATCAATTCTTGTGGAACTAGAACGCCATTTCGAAACAGCGCCTCGCACTGGAATGCGACCTCCCAGGGCAACGAGCCACCCTGGAGCCACTTCTCCAGAGTTCCAACTCGGCGAAGAGAGTAAAATTCAAGTCTGCTGAACGTGAGACGGGGGTTCATTACCGGAGGTGGGAGTCCAGCCTGTTCGCAGATATCACGGCCGGGGTAGAAACCATCTCTATAGAATGAAATCTTTAGCCAGCGCGAGGTATAAGGTGCTACACGTCGGTGCCTCGAGTCGAGAGCAGAGTGACGTGTGCGACTATTCTCGACGTCGGTTGTAGCCCGCGATGCATTGCCCAGTTCAAAGTGCGGATTCTGGAGCAGCTCAAGGAACATGTAAGGGGCACCAAAGTCGTCCCCCAGCGCGACGGAGTTGATGTTTTGAATCGTGATTTTGATGCTGGGGATGCTGGGATCCTGGTGAGTCCCACCCATGATGACCCGGAGCGACTTCTCATCGTCCTCGAAAGAAAGATCGCCACCAGATTCCAAAAGGTCTCGAGAATATTCGACTGAGAAAGTATGCCCTCGCAGGACGCCAAATTCGATCCTCTCAAGACGCGCTCGTTGCCCCAAGGCGGAGAGTCGATGCTGAAGCTTCCGAGCGACGATTGGATTTTCGGGCCGAGGACCCGCCTTTGTAGGCTGATGATTGTGTTTGGATTTGTTTAAGTTCATTTTTGGCCCGGCCGATTTTACCGAGGTGTGGCCCTTAGCCGCCGAGGCCGACTGGCCCGTTCCAGGCGGCGAAGAACTACTCGGTATGCCGCCCGATAGAGCATGGTTTGGGGGTTCGCGAGAAAACGAGACAGTTTCTGATTGAAAGATAATCGGTTCTGTTTTGAGCTTCACAATCCGGTTGATCAGCACAATACTGAGTGTAGTCAACAAGCATACCTTAGCCCACAACCCCAAGAGTAGGTCTTCGTTGTAAAAAGCCAATGATCCAGCCCCATTATGGTTGTGTCCGGCCAGTGGCCGATTGGGCGCGTCAAGATTGACAAGGAACTGCGGTGGTTCATCCGAAATGCTTCGAAGGTACTTGACGATTGTATCACGAAAAGCACTCGGCGCGACATTGGCGGGGAGGTTCGAGAAATATGCAAAATGCATGCCTTGGGCAGGGGGTAGGGTGGTTGTGGGCAAGATCATGTGGCAATCGTGAGCCACCTGGTTCTTAACCACCAGCATCACGGGTAACGGCAAGCAGTTCAACACATGCTCACACACTGATGCATCCGGTGCCCATAAACGCGATTGTACTATGCAACCATCCACTTCAAGAGCAACACGATTTGAAAATTTCAATTCCTTCCTTCCTTTGCAGTGAAACATCTGGGAACAAACATTTAGCCATCATCAATGACGAGAGTGATATGTAGAGCCGGAATCAGGTTGCAAATTACAAACTCTCATCCAGCATCATTCACGCCTATCTGGTGCGGTTTCTGAACAAAGTACAGGAACACAGCACCAGATACAAGCAGGCGGAGAGCTATCGAGCGCATGCTTATATTCATCATTCGTTCCCAGCTTGGGAATTCAAGGAGAAAGAATGAGAAAAGCAGGCACCAACCGGAAGCTATGGCACAATCTTGAACCCACGCGCTCGCCTAGGGGCGTTGGTATTGGTGTTGCTGGGAGAGTTACTTCCGTTAGCCTGCGAGCTGTTGTGCGAGCCCCGCGGCGACTGTCCCCAGCCCCGTCCCCGCACTCCCCCTCGTGCTCCCCCTCGCCCACGGTAGCCATTTCCGCCCCTGTTTGAATACCCGCGCTGTCCCCAGCTCGAGCTTTCCCCGCCCCCTGAAAAGTACCCGCTGTCGGTGGAGTGGGAGATACGACTCTCAGTCCGAGACGGAGCCGACGCTTGAGAAATACAACAACCCAGTCAGACAACGTAACGGCGGGGTTTGTAGGGAACTTACGTGCGTTACTGATACCACTCTGGCTGGCTTGTTCAGAATTTGGGTCGTCGTCCCATGTCCAATTGTCTAGATCGACCAGTGTAAATCTATCCAGGTCCTCGTGACCGGCTCCAGAATGCGCGGCCGTCGGGAATGGAGGAACGATGGGACCCATACTTGGCAAGAAGTTCTCGTCGAGGGTATTCAGCGCCTCAAGCACAGAGCCGAGGGCGATCCAGCTGAAGCTGAATGCTCCAAATACCCTGTCACCGAGTTCGCTGGTGAGAGTGTAGGCCCTCCAAGCGCGGGCCAACCATTCGTGCGGATCGTCGCCCTCTTCCCCTTGAAGCTCCAGTCGCACATAAGTCGCGAGGTTGTCGGTCAAGCGCTTCATGCGTTCAACAAGGTTGCTGCCATCCGAAGCCGATTCAAGGTTTGTACCCAGCATCACTTCAACCTCCGATACTCGTTCGTTCGACTCGCTCGAGATAGTGTGCGATACGCATATATGGTTCAGCTCGGAGATGTACCGAGACAAAAGGGCTTGTACCCAAGACGCGGCAGTGAGGTAAGTCCCCTTGATCTGTTTCCCGTATTTTTGGACGTGGCTAGCTAGAAGTTTTTGGACCTTTTCGGGGGTTTGCGGAGCTTCGACTTGTTCTCGCGCAGGGTTGCTCTGGGGCAATAAGTCAACTGCGCGAAATAGTTTTCCAAGGACGCTGAGAGAACGGGGGTTAGGCTCATCCATGCATTGAACCAGACAAAACTCCCCACCTGTCGCATTCGTAGTATTGACCATCGGAAGGGTCTCGTCCATGCCCGGCTTGCCAGTCAGGCTTCAAACCCATGCCAGTTATCGGGTTTTTATGCAAGTCATATTTGGGTTTGCGTATTTCGTGGGCAGCCACATAATAGCCCGTTTTAACGAAATCAACAGCCTGGCAGCCAGAACTGTTAGAACTGCAGCTAGGATCAGGGGCATGCAATCTCGAGCACTTGCCTTCGAATGGAGCTCAGCATTTATCATGCAATTTTCATCCCGCGCACGAAGCTCCGCGCTAGAGGCGATAACGAGGTGATTGACCGCAATTGCACCAAGCTGGGCCATGATAAGTCTTCCATGTTCTATTGCGAGCGACTGGGACGTACCGCGTCGTTGCAAATGTACTATTACCATGGATGAAAGGCTTAGCAAGTGGTCAGACGAGCCGAAAAAAAGAACCTACCTCGATCATAAAGTCAGCTATGTCGTCAATCGTGCTGAGCGAGGCTTGGTTGTTAGTTGCGCAAAACAACAATAACAAGCCCCAACCTTTCTGTGGGTATTTTCTTCTGCCTGGGTGTGGGGTAGGACGCCGGCATGTATAGATGCGGCGGGATCAACTGGGGTAGTGGAATGAGATTGTACAGATCCTGTTTGGCCAAAATATTAGAATCCAATCGAAAAAGTAGTTAGGCAAATTTATGCGTACACCGTCTGGTTTAATTGCGTTAATGATTAACTCGACACTCTTGGGATATGGAATTACTCACCCAGGTCGCCTCCTCCGAGCATGTTCGGCACGGGTCGAGGTCCACGAGTAGAAAAGACAACGCAATTGGGGAGATGATTACTCTCACCCT
The DNA here is from genome assembly GCA_019616945.1 of Ceratobasidium sp. 414. NCBI lineage: Eukaryota > Fungi > Basidiomycota > Agaricomycetes > Cantharellales > Ceratobasidiaceae > Ceratobasidium > Ceratobasidium sp. 414. Next base: position 37,351 of record WSTK01000086.1, on the reverse strand, counting down.
CAAACGGCGAGCCAGGGGGAGGATCTCCGATCGCCCAAAGTATCTGAGCATCACCTGGATGGATGACGGGGCTTCGGGTTACGAGCATGCGCCCCCGGAGAAAGTGTCTTTCTATCTTGGCAGTTTTGTGGTCAAAGTGCTGCACACACGCTATGGGAGCATCAGATAAGCAATATCATCTAGTGAGAAGCAGATTCACGAACCGTAGATTGCTCGCGGCCTCAGATAATTGTCTTCGTCGCATACACCAACGAGCGTATAGCTTTCCGGAACCGGGATTCTTGCCTTATGTTTCAAGCCAACCTTGATGTGATACAGGCTAGAATTCATCAACTTTTGCAGCCCCACGGTTCGAACGCCATCTTGATCCGGTTCCAGCTGCAGCCGCGAAAGCTTTTCAAAGGTGTTGGCTAAGCGAAACGGACGCCCAAGTCGATTGGTGATCAGTAGTTTTGCGGCTCCGCCGAACGTTTTCATCCCATCGATCGTCGACTTTAGCGTACTAGCCATCAGGTCCTCAAATACTGAGGATTCGACACCATTCGTCCACATGAGCATGATCAATGGTCTGCAAAAGGTTAACCCAAGGTAGGGTGGCTTAACAGGAGCACTCTCACCTGTTGAGAAAGCAGGGACTAGGTCGCTCAAACGCTCGAGCAATCTCAAGAGCGAGTTCACCCGGTGCATCGAACTTTGTCATGGATGGTCGGAGACAGAGTTTCCGCCCCTTGAGTTTTGGGTCCAATCTCACCATACCTTTGCTGCCTAAGAGCAGGTGAGATCTTGGGACTCAGCTGAGGGGATCCTATACTCACCGCCAATCCGAATTTGGAACGCGCAAGGTGTAGGCTCAGCTCTATGTCTCTGCCGGCGCCGTGTATGCGGCATATTTTCGATCATCCCTTGCCAAACTTCCTCCGCCAACTGGCGGCTAATAGTTCCGCAACCATCTGAAAACTCGAGGTTGCCCCCGCTAGTTTTGATATCAGGTATATGTTTGATGGCGGACTGGGAGATAGTAATGGAGGGATCGGTTGAGGAAAAGGCCTGGCTCATCCTTGCACCGTAGCGAGCAGGGCAGTGTATGACCTTGGAGAAATTGCCTAGGCTAGTGCGGATGGATTCTGGCGTAACGACCGAGCCTTCGAATACAAAATCGGCGCTAAAAAAGCATGCGTGGTCGCGGAAGCCTAGTAGTACGACGTCGCCTTAACAAAACGAAAAACGTCGATCGTCTAATGTCACATACCAGATTGACTGTATCCCAGTAATGCATAATGCCGATCGCCAATTTGAAGACCTGTGATATGGCCGGCCTTGTCAGGGCTGTTTAATGCGGATGGGAACAAGGATTGGCTCACCACTCTTGAGGAATCTCCCGATTCTGGCCCCTGAAAAAGCGTTTGTATCGACTTCAAAGTCAAATCGCGAACGGCTGTCTCCTTCATCTGTAAAGCTGACTCGAATGAAATACGATTCAAAAGTCGGGTATCGGCGGATGATCCGGTTCGATTGTTCAGCCAGAGGCCCTAAGGATGGTGCAAGAATGGGTTGACCTCATTGTTTGGGATAATAAGCGGGCCACATACCGGTGAGAAAAACCGCAGTCGGGGTAACCTTGACATGATAACAATCAAAGTTCGACCGGCTGCTCCCATCTCGCAATCGGCCAATGGGTGCCTTCTTTTCGCTCTCGGCCATATGCTTTTCAAACATCTTGACGATATTCTGATCTTCGAAATCGACAAGTTTCTTCTGGGCACCAACGCCTTCCATTTCAGTTCGAAAGGACGTCAAAGCGTCGCAAACCCGAGTAGGTGATTCTTTCGTCAATCGCTCAATCACTGGACGTAGCAAAAGCAGTTCTTGCGGGACCAGAGTGCCGTTTCGGTATAGTGCCTCACACTGAAACGCGACTTCCCAGGGTAACGAGCCACCCTGAAGCCACTTCTCCAGAGCTTGGATGTTGCGCAGAGAGTATTTTTCATACTGGTTGAACGTGAGATTGGGGTTCATATCTGGAAGTGGGAGTCCAGCGAGGAGGCAGAGATCGCGATCGGGATAAAAACCATCGCTGTAGAACGTCATCTTCAGCCAACGTGAAGTGTAGGGTGCTACGCGTCGGTGTTTGGGGTCGAGTGCAGAATGCCGCGTACGACTGTGGCGGGCATCGTCCTTGGCATTGCCGGTGGAAGCCCGCGATGCATCGCCTAGTTCAAAGTGCGGATTCTGGAGTAATTCAAGTAACATATAAGGGATTCCAAAATCATCTCCAAGAGCGACGGAGTTGATAGTTTGAATTGCGATTTTGACGCTAGGTATCATGGGATCCTGGTGTGTGCCGCCCATAATAATCCGTAAAGATTTCTCGTCGTCCTCAAAAGAAAGATCGCCACCGGATTCCAGAAGCTCTCTAGAATATTCGACCGAGAAATTACGACCTCGTAGGACGCCGAATTCAAGCCTCACGAGTCGCGCTCGTTGCCCCAAGGCGGAGAGTCGATGCTGAAGTTTCCTTTCGTAACGAGGATTTTCCGGGCGAGGGCCGGTCCGTTCGGGTTGGGTTTTGTGTCTGGCTTTGTTTAGGTTCATTCTTGGCCCAGTCAAGTTTACCGAGGATGTGTAACTCTCGGCCACTGATGCAGGCCGCTGGATTTGGGCGGCGCGTTCTGTTTGAGCCTGGGAAGAAGCTTCATGTATAACCGCCAATAATGAAGGGCTTGGAGGCTCGCGAGAGAATAGGACCTTTTTCGACTCGAACATAATTGGTTCGGTTTTGAGCTGTGCGGCTGGTCAGCTTATTTCAGACGAGTAAATCCCGACACACTTTGGCCCAGAATTCCATCATTGAAGTATCATCTTCAAACTCTAAGGATCCGAAGCCATCGTGCTTGTGTTCGGCTGTCGGCTTGTCCGGTATTCGGAGGTGGACAGTAAACTGATGCAATCCATCGACTGAACTGCCGGGAGTGCTTTGGAGATATTTGGTGATAGTATCTCGGAAGGCACTCCGAGCAACATTCATGGGCAGCTGTGAAAAATATATATCAGGCATGATTTAGAGTAAGGGCAAACAGTCGAGGGTCAAGATCATGCGGCTATCGTGGTAGGTGACAGGTGTAGCCACCTCGCTCCTGACCGCTGGTGTTACAAGTAACGACACGTTGCGGTTCGGCACAGGACCACACTCTCACCATGCCACCCATCGTTTCCCCACTCTTTACCGAGGCTCAAGCCACTCATGAAGGCGTCTCTCGAAGGCTCAAGGACTTGGACGAATATCAGATACCAAGACTTAGAGATTGCAAGGGGCCTTTGGCGCAACAGCAACAGTTCGCTGCCGAACTCCGTGATGACATAGAGGCGTTGGCGAAACGGTTAGAGGTGAGCCCAGACGGTGGATTAGCCTCTCCGTTTACTAACCTAGAATAGGACTTCTCGGCACTCGCAGAGGACCAGGAGAGGGAAACTGAGCGAACTCAAGTCAAACAATGGGTCAGCGACCTCTCTGACGAACTTACACGGTATGTCTTGGTTGAACCGAGTATGAGCGGAACTAAGATAGAATCACTGTGATAGACTAAAAGCTGAATCGCGTATTGCGTTATTAGCTTCCAAGCGAGCAATAGACACTGATGCCAAGTCAAGACGCGACGAGCTGCTCGGCCCTACGGCGCTTCAAGAGAAACGAGCTGCAGATGCACAGGCTCACAAGCAACAAGCAACGTACGCTATTCACCAACTCATATAGCATCTTGACTATACCAACGACGTTGCTATATGCTTGTAGAGACGACAGACTCATGGCTGCCTCGGATGATGTCACCGAAGCACTACGCCGAACTACACGTTTGATGCAACAAGAACTAGAGAGATCTGTATTGTCAACTCAAATGCTTCGTGAGTACACTTGATACCTGGGCGCGCAGGTCCAACAATCTCACTAGGGTTGCACATGGGTAGAGGAATCATCCAAAACATTACGAGCTACCTCAGACTCGTATGTTGACCTTGACAGCTTGATGGACGTATCGCAAGTTTTGATCAAGGCATTACAACGCGCGGACTGGATGGATCGTATCATTATTGGGCTTTCCTTGGGTGTATTTTTGCTCACTATGGCTTATATCGTCAAAAGACGCGTTCTCGACCGGTATGTCACGCCTATATTCCCGGCTTCGCTGTACTGAATGAGATTTGACATTCAGCGTCGTAGCGGTCGCAACTTTCCCCATGAGATTCGTTGGGTAGGAGCGATTTTCTCCGCACTTACCGCATATGCTAGTATGGCAACATTAACTTGAAAATTCTAGGTCGTCGAAGCCACCTAGCTTATTAACGGAGACCCTCCAAAGTGCAGCCACCTCGCTGTCAACTACTACCACGTCATTGTCCACTCCCACGCCCTCGAAACTGTAGGTTTATATATAAATAGCTCCGGAAACCGCCGCCTGACCCCCATCCCGAAGTTTGGAGACGCTATCCACCGCTGTCACATCTCCCACGGAGGTACCTTCAGCATCAGAGTAAGTTTCATCATGTACGAGTGCCCCGCTTGACTAAGACCGTACGCGTAGAACGCTCTCTTCGGGTTTGTGCTCTGATTCGGTGTGCCAAATAATAGAAAGGTCGGTTGCTAGGCTCGTCCAAAACCACCACCGAGTTCTAACACGACTGAAACAGTGTTTCAATAACAAACACCTTCTTGGATGGGGCCGCTAGCGCTACAACAAGGTAAGTTACTCCATCCTATAGGATACCCCAAGTCTGAAACCAGGTCTCCAAGCGTGCTTTCCACGTTACGATCCGCAATACACCAAGAACTGTAGCAATATCACCAGTTTTGTTTCATTGCCGTAGATTAGACCAGAATTGTGGACTTCCGCAATCCAATCCGAGTACTATGTATGATGATATTTTCTACCAAGAACGCGTATAACGTACACCATCTAGTTCTACAACTCTTGCTTCTCAGCTGGACCCGCTCCAGCCCGACTCGCAAACGCCTCCGATAGTTCTAGTTGAAGAAAAGGGGCGTTAATCCAAGCAGGTACCTAAGCCGTGGTTGACTCACTTTGTTTTAGGTCCGAGTTCAGCGAGGAAGGCAGTACTACGTTGTATTGGATATAGAGATCGCCATGGCCAGTGCCTTCAAAAATCGGCATTCCCTCACCCTCGATTGTTTGCACATATCCTGAAGTGCAGGATAAGCATATGGCATCACATTTAGTATGCAAGACAAACCTGGCTGTGTGATCCCGGTCCTATTGAGGGTGACAATATGTCCGTCCAGATGCGTAATATTTCGCTCGAATCCAAGAAGGGCCTGTAGAATCGGGGGTGAGGCTTCCCCGGATTGCATGCATGGCACAGCGGGCGTACCTCGTCCACACCAATAGTCTCGGTCCAGTACAGAGTGGTCTCCTTTCGCCTCCATCCACCTTTGGACTTCCCGCTTCGGACGCGCAATACAACATCACCAGCGTCGTGGTCCGGACTTTCGTCACCTTCTCCCTCGAACACAACTTCGTGACCTTCCGGCATGCCAGGAGGAATGTCCAGCGTGTATTCCGCAGTGTGGTCCATGACCTTGTGGCCGCCACAGTGGGGGCAGTGCTTTGTAATGACTTTACCTCGGCCGCCACATTCGTTGCACCTAAATCGGGGGCATGTACTTAGCATATGCGCTAGAAAATCGAATAAAAAAAGTCGACGTACTGTACTTGGGCCTGGGCAAACATGCCTGGGAAGACCTGCTGCTTGACGAGCTTGACACCGTTGCCGTTGCACCCCGTGCAAGTTTTGATATCCCCGTCGCTTGCCGCACCAGAGCCACGACAATGGTCGCACAATATGCGCTTTTTTATCCTGAACTGCATAAATAGGATCGGCTTGTTTAGCAAAGGTGGTATGACAAGTTGAAAGTTATATTTACTTCGACATGGTTGCCAGAGTACCTAGCAGCAGAAAAGCATCAGCGTGGTCCACTGTCTTGGAAAGGTAGGACGCTCACATATCCGCCAAGTTAACTTCAAACTCTGTGAACATAACCGGTCCCTTGCGCGATTGCTCGGCGTGTCCACCACCAAAGAAACTGGAGAACATGCTGAATGGGTCCGGAGCATTTTGGCCGCCTTCGTGCTGTTTCAGCCCCTCCTCGCCATGACGGTCATAGATACCTCGTTTCTACGCTGTGTTAGACAAGCAAGGCTTCAATACGCGGGCACAATCCTACCTGAGAGTTTGACAAAACCTCATATGCTGTCGACGGTTGTGAGCATGGTTTCTGAGATGCGGCGCAAATGAACTCACCCCGTGCGACCTCTACAAACTTGTCCTTGGCCTCTGGGGTCTTGTTCTTGTCGGGGTGGTACTTTTTACTCAGCTTCTTGTAAGCTTTCTTGATTGTTGCGTCACTGGCAGCCCTGTCAACTACCCACGGAGATAAGTTTCGGAGAATGCAACCATAGAGGAGCGAATTACCACCAAGAATTTTGTAGTAGTCGGTACTCGCTGCTACTACAACGAGCAGCGCGAGGAGAAAGGTCAATAACACGAAGAGAGAGGGGGGTGCCATAATGGCGGGCTGGAGAGGATTAGTGGCAAGACTGGACACGTCGCATCAAGTCTCTAAACCCTGAGCGGGACCCTTTGCTAAGCGCCGACATACAGATCATCCGCTCCTCATTGCGCACCATCATGGCCCTTCGCTGTCGAGTCCGGCTCTCAATACACAAAAATGCCTTTAATATCCCCCAATCTCGGCTGAGAAGATACTCGAGTTTGGCAGACACATACCACTCAAAAGTCAGCGTACTTCCCTTTACGTTAGTTTCGCCCAACTACCGACCATGAACCGTTCGCTGACCGACTTGGTCTTGCAGGAACGATGTGTTGACTATCCAATCGAAATTAGACCTGCTCGTTCCTCCACTTTTTGGCATTGGTGCTGCCATACTTGGGTACGCGCAAATGATATTTGGTGAGTGTTGAGTATGAGTCTATGGCAGAATAATCCTAATAATCGGCAGTGAACAGGCCCGGAAATCGCTAATGCAGGCATCAAACGAACGCAGTTCAAGGTTGGTCGACCCTACCTTCTGGCGCATGACATATGCCGACCGTCCTGCAGCCCGTTTTTATCCCTACCTGGATCGTAGATTCGGTTCTCTCATTCACGAGTCATGCGGGGGATAGTGAACACACGACTTCTTTGCATATTCGCGAGTCAACTCTTCCAGGTGAGCCTTATTTCCGGTGAGGTTTTGCTCTCGCACACACGTAATGCGTTCTCTAAATCGTAATTTAGGAATACACCACCACCCACTGGCCCGGTGGGTCAAACGATCCCCAGATGAGGCCGATGTTACCAAGCCGTTCAGCGAGGAGCACTTGGAACCCCTGGAGGGCAAACACGAGATCTTGGCTCTTCCGTATACAACATCTCCATTGGCTATTCCTCAAACTTTGTCTCAGCTTCCCTACGGGAACCTAGAGGTGCATGAGGGATGGAGTGTAGATCCAAGATCTGTTGCATTTAAAATGGTCGGTTTGTTCCCCGATGTCACCACCACCCGTCCTCAGACCCCTCATCAGCTAGTAGCATATCCGCTTCTCCAACCCGTGTACCTATCGGAGTTTACTATGGAAGACAGACATATCACTGTGCTTGCCCATGGTCACTATGATGTACGTCCCCTTTTTGCATATAGCTGTGCCTTGGGTGCCTAAATGCCGTCTAGCATTTCTCGGTGTGGGGACATCCCAAACACCCTGACATATGGGTTAACTCCGACCCTAGCGTAGTTATATCGTATCTGCGCACTTCGCACCAACTGAATGGAGGACCTAACGTTATAGCTGATTTTATTGATGACTATAACACCCCAGACAACCTGGAGAAGATCGCACATGGAGTTGATATGAACGTAAGTGGCTTAATGCTATATTACGCTGAAATTAACTAACTTGATCGCCAGGACCTGAGAATTCAGCCTCTTTCATCTGCAGATGCTACAAGGAACTGGATGCAAGTCGCTGCCAAAGTCGACGGGATGAAGTTTATCATTGACGTCAGTGTCACAACACCCCTTAATTACCGAAACTGACGATGCAATCAGAACATACCTGCTAATACAAATACGCATGTCATCAAAATAGGACCAGGCGTTCGAGTATCAAAATCACAAGTTGAGGGAGACGCCCGAGCGCCACTTCGACGGCAGCTCAAAGAATTGGAGGACGAGATGGAGGCTTCCAAGCCTGACTGGCTAGCTAAATGGGATGCCTCGAGCCAGGAACATTTGGAGGAAAAGCCCGTAGCCTGAAGGGGAGCTCGCGGTGTTTACACTTGTGTTGGCGTTGATGGCCGATTTAAGGCGCATAACATGCTATTATCCCGCAATATTGCGTATTCATGGGGTCCTGTTAACGTGTACGATTGCTGTATTAGGCTTGATAGCCATCGTTTGTGTGCTTGGGGGTTGTTATGCCTAAATCGGGTCGTCTTGGTGCGATCACGTGACATTATCCGCCCCTCTCTCCGCAACGACAAGGCGACTTGACTCCGAGTCTGATCAGCTGCTTACCAGGCTAACTATAATTGAATGCCCAGGGAGAAAAATATAGAAAAATCTTGCTTCACGACCCCACAATGTCCGCAGGTTCGTTACTACGTATCGTTCACGCTGGAGCCAGCACCCCTAATTGTAACCTGTTAGCTGGCAGTTCTGCACCGCGACGAGTTATGAAGACAAAAATTGTTCGTAAATCTCGCGAATTACTGCACTATTTTGCACAATTTGACCAAAACTGTTACGTATTTAGAAGCCACCACGGAAGGTGAGAGCGCTATTTTCCACAATACGTGTATTGAATCGCATCATGTGTTCGTACTGGGTGCACTAAATAGCAAGCTGGTGAGTGTCTACCACGATCAATGCGTCTGCCACCTCACGCGCAGCCTATGCCGCACAGGTGCCCATGAACAAGCATGGGATAAATTATCCTCCGCAATTCAGCAGATCTACGCCAAGAACGCCTCTACTCTATCTTTCGAAGAAAACTACCGACACGCCTACAACCTCGTCGTTTCTAAGCATGGAGAAATGCTCTACCAAGGACTTGCCACGCTCGTTACGCAGAACCTGGGCCGGCTTGCTAAGGAAAAGCTGGTCCCCGAGTTTCCTCGTGCTACGTTGGACGGACGAGACACGGTGGAGATGTGCCAGGAAGGGGAAGCCTTCGTCAAGGCGTTCCGGGAAGTGTGGGACGATCATGAGAGCAGTATGAGCAAGATTTCGGACTTGGTCAAGTACATGGTCAGCCATTTATTCTGCATTGGGAGTGTACACGGCAACAAAGCCACTTGATGCCTGTACTAAACGTCACCATAACTTCCTAGGATCGCGTTTACACCGACTCGGCTCGAGTTCCGAAGATTATGGACCGTGGGCTGGAGCTTTTCCTCTCTGAAATTGTTCGGTCAACTCAGGCACCGATTCGGACACAGCTCGTCTCGACTATCCTACGACTTATCCGAATGGAGCGAGATGGTACCACGATCAACCGCAGCGCGATGAAGCAATGCATCGACGTCTTACTCACTCTTCGGGACACTACCGTCAGGGTGACGGCAGAAAGCACCGTCTACAAGATGTACTTGGAATCCGAAATCCTCGCAGAAAGTGAGGCGTATTACAAGAACAGAGGGAAAGAAATGGTAGAAGCTCACGATTTGGCGGAATATACCCGCTCGGTACGTGTCTTGGCTTATGATTTGGGCCGAACTAATTGGTGCCGCGTGTAGGTGGAAGTCTACATCAACTCAGAGCAGGATCGAACGCACAGCTACCTATCATTTCACACCTCTGCACCCTTGCAAAATATCCTCGTCAGCCATATGCTTACGCCATACACGCCACAACTCCTCTCTGGCTCAGGTACACTTGCTCCTTCAGCACCCACCGACTCCAAGCCCCATACTGCCCTGGACCTTCTCATCGACGCCGAGCGCACAGACGACTTGGCACGTATCTTGCGCATGTTCTTGCTTCCCCCCGAAGAGGCAGGTATAAAGGTACTCCGAAGACATCTAAAAGATGGTGTAATTAGCCGAGGGAAGACCATTAACGAGGAATGCGACGAGGGGTTCGTGGCACCAGCGCCAGATAATGAAGGCAAGAAACCGGCGGAAGCGGCGAATGCCAAGAGCACGGTGGTTCAAGTTGCCATCAAGTGGATGACCGATGTGCTTGCTCTCAAGGACCTCTATGACCGGCTTCTAAGGAACGCGTGGGGCGGTGAAGTGACCCTTCAAACAGCCATCAACGAGGTTCGTCGAATCACTCTTTTTGCTAGCGTATGCTAAAAGCATCATCATTTAGGCCTTTGAATCCTTCGTAAATCAAAACAAACGGGCTTCCGAATTTATTTCCCTGTTCATTGACGATCACCTGAAAAGGGGCATGAAAGGGGTAGGTCAAAATACACACGTCCAGAGTACTTATTGAAGACGCATTGCAACTGCAGAAAACAGAGGACGAGATTGACATTCTAATAGATCGCACTATCTCGGTGTTCCGTTTTGTATCCGACAAGGACGTTTTCGAACGGTATTACAAGGCTCACCTAGCCAAACGTCTTCTCCAGTCTCGTGTCATTGATGACGAAGCCGAACGAGGAATGCTGAGCAAGCTCAAGGTGCGTTGTCCATCCCATGAGCCTCGTGGACTTGACAAAATAATGTTCGTATTATTAGGTCGAGTGTGGCTTTGCATTTACCCAAAAGCTGGAGGGAATGTTCCACGATATTCGCCTATCGTCCGAGTTGACTGAATCGTTCAGAGCCTTCGTGCAACGCATAGCCGACGACGATGACGTACGTGTCTCCATTCTAACTCCCAAACAGAGGACTTACCAAGGGTGCAACAGACAACAACCCCTATCGACATGCATACATCTGTCTTGACCTCCACTTTCTGGCCGATTACACACACTACGAGTCTGGGAAGCTGCATCATGCCACCTGTGATCGCAAAGGCTATAGCAAACTTTGAACGATTCTACTACGCCCGACATACTGGTCGTCGGCTAGCCTGGCAACCGGGCTATGGATCTGCAGATGTCAAGGTCTCGTTCAAGGCGCGAAAGCACGAGTTGAACGTGTCCACATTGGCCATGGTTGTACTCTTGGCTTTTAGCGACACTGATATCGGCGAAGAACTGGACTACCAGGTGAGTTTGACTGGTATGTACGATTACCGTCGTATATAACTGGGTTGCATAGGAAATAAAAACGGCTACCGGGATCCCCGACCAGGAGCTTCAACGCCATCTCCAGTCTCTTGCATGCGCAAAATATAAAATCCTTCGCAAACACCCTGCGTCGCGCAACGTCAGCCCGACGGACACGTTTTCGTTCAACTACGAGTTTACAGCCCCGTTACAGCGGATTAAGATCCAAACGGTAGCCAGTAAAGCCGAAGCGACGGAAGAGCGCCGAGATACGGAGGAGAAAGTGGAGGAAGAGAGGAAGTTACAGACCGAGGTTCGTTGACTTTATTTTCTTCAAGTCGTTTAGTTGATTATTCTGGGCAGGCCTGTATCGTGCGCGTGATGAAGGATAGGAAGCGGATGGCGCACAACGACCTTATCGCCGAGGTCACGAAGCAGCTCTCGACACGATTCCATCCAGTTCCCGCGGCGATCAAAAAGCGCATAGAGGCACTCATTGAAGTACGTAAACTTTTTGGACCAAGGTCGGGCATAGCTCTGACCTGGCTTCGGTGTATAAGAAAGAATACCTTGAACGGGGAGAAGACAAGAAATCGTATAATTACTTGGTACGTTTGAAACTAACAGATGGGAATCTACTTGCTAACTTTTCCATAGGCATAGTACGGTGCTTGGACACTTGCTCACATACTTTGTTCTGTATTATCACGGCATGTCTTTCACAGTGAACTGTACTTTACGCACGCAATCCTTGGGTTCAACGCACTTCGTCATTCAAGTGACAGGTATCAAACACGCTTCACGGTGTCGGTCAAACACGTTTATATTGAGACAGACGGCCATACACCTCTTCCGTTCAACAAAAACAAGCCTAACAAGGGATGATTCTGGCAATTATTTGGCGATCTCGCCGATATCCATCGTTGCGAACCATCCCAAATGCACAAGCAACCCGTGTCAGCCCTTCAAGGGTTGACTGGTTTCACGAGCATCCAGAGACGGTCTCCACAACAAAGAACCTCGGCGGCGTTGGGGACTATCTTGACAAAAATCTGCAAGTTGGGGGGTGGTACAGGATAGGTATCAGCAAGGATACATGGTCGACTGTGGTGGTTTGCTAGTTAGTTGGTGGGCCTCGTCCAGGCGGAAAAACGGGTACTGACAAAGGGGATCCGGAGATCAGGTCAGATACGGGGGGGAGGTCTGCATGGGGGTACGACGGCTGGAGTGCCAAGGTCAGCTCTGTGTTGGTAGATCAGCCCCCAAAGGGCAGCAACTCACTGAAATAATTCAGCCGAAGGGGGAGAGCGTCAGCTCGTCCTAGGGATCAGTGTCACACGTCGACACTGATATACCATGAGGGATGCTTAGGGCAGGTTCCGGATCATCAGCTAGATGCGGCCGGGGGTACAGATTTATGGTGTGATTAAGGCAGAAATGGAATGGCAAGTCTGGACCTTGGGACCAGAATGTTCAAGTGCTGAACACCCAACTCGTTGCTTCGTTGTTGCTAGGCTGGTCCAGGAGTGGGACCATCTGCTTGTGTGTGACATTCGGCACACGGCATCTCGGCACGGCCTTCCTCCGAACGGCAGTTCCTGACGTTCCAGGGAATGAGCTGACCTCAGCAGCCATGAGCTTTGTCATGACTTGGTTTAACGTTAGTTGTCGGCCAGTTACGAGGAGTAGAAGGTATAAAGCACAGACAGACCTACTAAAAGAGCTTGCAGGTGAGGAAATCGTGGTATGCAGCGGAAGTAGATCAGTGAATCGTCTCACAGTGCGTTGGTCGAATTTTCAAATACCTATCATTGAGACAGATGTCTAGACAGGCGCTCTATGACATCACAGCCGAACCGCATCCGCTCGGGAAGGCCGGCATCTGGTCGAATCTGCTTCCGAGGTGCCGGAATGTCATGCACAAGGTAACTGATCAGAATCGTGGAGCAGACTGTTATAGAACCTTGAGTCCCACCTTGGTCCCCACTATAACAGTCTGCCTTTGGGAGACTGCGTTGTTGCCTGCTTATCATTGTCGTTTCCATTAGCCGTCATAATTTAGGTTGAGGTATTTGGTTACTGGCCTCCGCCGCATTCATTTGGAGGTCCCAGTATATGCGATCCTGGAAACACCTTATTTAGCCAACAAACATCAGCATATATGGGTATTTTTAAGGATGTCCAGTCTGCGTTCTGCTTGACACTGGAGGAGCGTAAAAAGGACCAAGGCGGTATGAGATCACAGAGATCTGGGGTGAAAGGAGAAGCTGGGCACGAAACCATTAATCCGGGCGACGGGGGGGTTGGTTCGGGGTGAGGGAGGACAAGAGGTGAATATCATAGCAGAGAGGGAGGGTACAAATGTTCGTTGGACGGCGAACTATTCGGACTGTGGAAACACCTGGAGTATTATACGGGATAAATTCCTGTATGGCTAGCATTTTACGTATATCATTTTCCTTCAGAACCCTCGCTGGGGTAGTTGAGGAGGGCGGGGGTACAAAGGTGGCGGAGTGGAGGGAGAGCAAACAAGAGCACCGCCACAACCAAGCCAAACAAACAAACATTAATTACAGCCAATAGAATCTAGATTGGGCAACTTACCCCACACGACCATCTGACCTGTTCAGTCGTTGGCTCTGCTATGCTACCGGCCATGCAGTTCAGTATCGGGACTACAAGTGCGCTCTCGTCTGAGCGCGGCCTCGGGACCCCCCACCACCCCAACCGACCGCCATGGCAATCATCAGCCTCGCATCCCTCCTCGCCGCGGGTATCTCGCTCGTCACCAACTTTAGGCTGCTCGTCAACTCAATGGCCAACGTGCGGGCACCGAGTGCAGAGGAACCTCTTGTGACGTCGACATACTATGTCAAGGGACATGACTTTATCCTTCCTACCAAGCCGGATACATGTTTACAAAAGGCGTGCTCATCTGCTGGCGTCGGGACATCCCCTCGGCTGATCGCCTCAACCGGCGCCCACGATAGCCTTGATAATCAGAGGGTCATGGCGGCGACTGCCCAAGCCGGCAGTAAGCAGCATTTATTATGCAGTTGGAAGCATGCTGACCTTGATTTTGCAGCTTCGATGGATCGATCGTTGGGCGAGCGGCACGCTGGAGCCTCTATTCCCAGTTCCACGCACCCGAAGCGTAGTATCACGATTCAAAGACTGTCCTGCATGACCCCTTCTCCACCTCGCTTCATTCGTTGGATGTTGACGCGCGGTGGGGAAAGGTTCCGGCCCATTGACATCTGCCGCCCTGGTTGGCAACGCCTGGCGGTGCAGTATGTTGAAGGTTGTGATGTCACGGACAACGGTGAGCTTCTGTGTCCCATTAGCTACCTAAATTTGTTCTAATAAATCGAGCGTAGACGAAACTGGAGAGCCTTGGTCGCCTTGCCCCACTGCCAACAAATTTCAGGCCCCGTATGTATCTGCATCTAGCTGGCCAGGTGAAACAGATATTGTGGATGAACGTGAGTTGCTTTTACCATTACAAGGTACTTTTCTGACATTTTGTCGACCTAGTGGGCTTGAACCTGGTGTCTCACAGGCCATGCATGAAGCATACGTTCGATTCCGACTTTGCCCCCGAGCAGCTCAAGGCATTCGAACGTCTAGTAGCCAAGCGCATTCGTGCGAGTCGTCTTAATTCTATGCCCCCCCTCAAACAAGCTATTCACAACAGTCTTGCGCGTGTCGTGGATCTCAAAGTTGCGAAGAGGGAACGTACGGGTACATCAAAACGTTCCAGGAACCACACTCGCGGCTCTCCGAACGCTAGTTCTTTCAAGCTCGACGATGGCCAACGTGTGCGTCGAACACGCCCAACCGTCCGGCCGCTCGATTTGGATATCACTCGCGCTTCCCATCCACCGACAGACTCCCCACCAGAGTCGCCTGGGCCAACGACGCCTGTCGACGGCTCTTCTCTCGATCCGGTTGGCTTGGGGGAGATTTGTATTGTTGGGGACGAGACCATGCCCGGCGAACCAGCGCACAAGGACGGTGTTGGCCGAACACCTTCGAGGGGAAGGTTGGTGGCACGGTCGAAGCGTCGTTGTTAGAGGGGTGCATGTGCGCTCGATGTACTATACACATAGAATCGTTTGTATCGATAGAGGGCAATTATAGAATTATTGCTATGACTATCATAGCCACATCGCTAGCCACTCGACCAGAGGGTGACCGGGTAAAATTAAACCATCTTCCAGGATGCTCCGTCACGCACATGTTGTGCCGCTGTTAAAATAATTGCATCATATATAACAGTGCGGCATATAAAACAGGTGACAGTTAAACAGGACGGGGCATATAGAAAACAAATCAAAAGGTCCACACAAATCCACAAGTCCAAAGCAATTTGGCCAGAGGAGCAGGGTGCAGGATGTAACAGCGGCTATGGAACTGTCAGACGGAGGAGGGCAGGACCAAGCCAGACGCGCGAGTTGGAGTTACAACAAAATAAGGATACATACTCTCACAAACGTCCGAGGTCGGCGTCGATCTGCTCGCCCCATCCAGACTGCCCAAAAGCGCTCATCGGAGGCACGCGCAGCAGGCCACCCGGTCTAGCAAACTCCTGCCCGCTCCTCGGCTCCGCATGTAAATCGACCGCCTCGTGCCCGCTACTACTCCCGCTCGCCGCGCTCGAAAGGGTTGTCGCCCGGGTCTCATAGTCATCATAACCCTCGCTGTCGTCGCCAAATCCAAACGCGCCAAAACCGAAATCAAACCCAAAGCGTCCCGACTCTGACTCAGTCACCAGCGTCTCCGGCGGGTAGGGAGTGTTGCTACTGACCGTGGTGGTGTCAGGCGCAGCCCCGCTCGTTATCGCGCTCATGCTTGGTGTGTTTCCCAGTGCGCGCCGCGAGTCTCGGGATGCCTCTGATCGGGCCTCGGGTGAAGGTTGGGCCAGGTCGCTCGGACGCCGCAACTCAGAGTACATGGTACCTCCGGTCTGCGAGTATCGCGAGTGTGTCGACACATCACTCAGAGGACTTTGTACTCCGGGGGGCTGGTGGGGGTCAGACGACGCCGAGGGGCTACCTCGCACGCTGCGATCGTTGCTGCCCGTCCCGCCGTGTACGGATGCAACCTGGGACTCCATAACCCCATGAGGGCTGTTGATGCGTACGGCCTGTAGGTTCCGCACCACGCGTTTACCATAGGCCTTGGTTTTAAAGGGATAAATTACTTACCTGACCCATGCTAACCCTCCTCAAATTCCAGTTGACATCGGGGGACGCACGGAGATGTGCCCATCGTTCTTCAGCTGCGGGAGGTTCATCGCCGAGCTCATTGAGCAGGCCAAAGTTCCATGTCCTGGGCAACCGTGGCAGGCCTGGAGGGAACACAGGAACACTGACAGGCGTAGCAGGGCTAGGAGGGACGATCGGAGGAGGAACCCCCAGGAGACTCTCGGGTGCGGGCGCGTCAAGGATGTCGCCTTCCGAGCTCGACGGATCGGAAGGCGGCTGCGCTTCGTCCCTCACCAAGCGGGAAGCAGGATCAACATCGCTGCCACTAGAGCCTCGAGTGCGTGCGGGCTGGGGTGGGGTTATTGTACGAGAAATAGAGGGTCCGGGGAGCGGCGTCGAGCTAGACCCGTGCGACAATGGCGACGGTCTACTGGGAACTGGGGGCGCAGGACCAGAGGCGGGGCTCGCTCGGCCGAGGAATCCAAGCCAAGTCGAGACCTGTGAGCGAGGGGTGGCGGGTTGTGACGGTGCGTCATGGTACACGCTATGACCAGATACGGAGGAGATGGGCCTCTGAGCACTGGGATCCGTCTGGGGCTGTTCACGGTCGCGCGAAGAAACCAGGCGAACCATGCCTGGGTGGCTGACAGGAGGTTTGCTCTCTAGCGTGGGGGGATCGTTTGTGGACGGGCCAGCCTCATACTGGGAGTCAGCTTCAGCCAAGAAACCTTCTTCTGTCGGCGGAGACATCCATCCAGGGTAGGAAGTACGAGACGTTCGTGGAGGTGTCGTAGCCCGGGCGCTGCCGCGAGTAAACCTAGACAAGAGTCAATTTCGAGTTATGATACTTGGACAGGTACTTACCAGCTAAACCTTCCCAAGAGGCCAACGCCACTCCTCACATTACCCCGTTCGGCCGTCAAAAGCTGCGCGCTCTCGTCGTGTTCAGACTCGGGGCTATCAGGCCATGACAGTGTATCTCGCGCAGGAGGCGAGGCGGGCGGGATGCTTGGTGCCGGGGAATGACCTCGCGATGCACGTGATCCCGTGTTGGAACCAGCAAACATGTGTGAAGGTGGGCGAGAAAAGTCGATACCGGAGCGAGAACGGGAACCTAGCGAGGATGGCGTTGGCACAACGAGTCGGGGAGGCGCTGACCCGCCGCTGGAAGATGTCGCAAGAAGTGATTGCGAGGCGTCGGGATATCGAGTACCTAGCCCAAGCATTCCGAGCTCGGCACCCAAACTCGAACCAGGCGCAAAAGGCGAAGCAGCGGTAGGCGCGGGAGGCTGGATGGGCCCCTGGTTCAGGTCTGACGCGCGGCGGATGATAACACCATGTGCGCTGTCTCGCGGTAGGACGGGACTCGTGTCTTGCTCGGCGGGGTGCTCAAAGAGGCTAGAGCGCTGAGAGCCATTGAGGATGCTTCCGAACGCACGTTGGCTGGATGATGTTGGGTGTGAAGGGCTCGAGCCACTGTGGGGCTGGCTTGCTGCGGTGATAGTTCGTCTCCTCTGACGCGGGGGTGGCATCTCCGTGTACGCAACGCCGATTTCGTCTGACCCAGTCCGTCTTGACGAGTGCTGAGAGATCGCTCGTGATTCGTTCAGGCGCTGGTACGATACTCCCCCAATGCTTCGCTGCGCCATCGGCGGCTGCCTTGCGCCAAGAACCACAAACGAGTCGTTCCCAAGCAGGCTGCGGCGTTCTCCCGTGAATCCAGGAACATCGTGAAGTGACTCGGCAGACCCCTCCTCGTCCGGCCCGGGACCGGCGTAGAACTCGCTGTCGCCTCGGGGAGGCTCACGCTCTCGGCGGGATTTTCGGCGTCGCCAAAGGAGGGCAGCGATGAGACAGCAGAGTAGAAGGGCAGCTGCGACACCGAGGGCGATGAGGATGATGGCAACGATGGGGAGCCGAGATGCTTGCGCGCTGACTGGGGAAGTTGAGGTCGAGGAGGGGGACGAAGAAGTGGTGGTTGCCGTCCGCGAGGTGATGGGCGTTGCAAAGGACGTGGAACGTGGAGTGGTGGTGGAAGAAGGTGAAGAAAGGGTGGTTGAAGAGGGCAAGGCGGAGGTGGAGGATGTTGTGACCGGCGGACTGGTCGTGACTGGCGGCGCAGAGGAAGTGGCGGTGATGGATGGGGTGGCTGAAGGAGCTGGGGATGAAAGTCCTCCGTATGTCCATGTGCCGTCTGTTCCTAGAGGAATCTGAACCAACACGTGAGACAGAAATGAATTTTGATAAGGTTTGAACATACGCTGGGACCATAATACGTAAGTGGTAAACGAAGAATGGTGTAGCTAGTTCCGCCAGAAGGAAGGATGATAGGCGAGTAGGTGAGCCAGCTGGGGAGAACTTGGTCGGTGTTCGCCTGACGAACTTCGTGTGGGGCCATGTTGTTGGAAAGTCGGTCGGTTGTCGGTTGTCGAGTTGTCGGTGTAGTCGATGTCGTGACTGTCGGTGTTGGTTGTCGAGTTGTCGAGTTGTCGTTAGTCGTCGTAAACTTGCTGATTGTCGTACCTCTGTGTGTCGGGTGTCGGTGTCGAGTCGATTGTTGCTGAATCGGAAGCAGTGGAATTCTAAACCAACATGAGCGAGTTTCAGCAACATTCAGCACGGGAGTAAATATTTGCCACCGACTTGATAGAATAAAGCACTGGGCTCGACTATCGTGCGTTTTGGGTCGTTAGGTGCGTTGTACGCGCGCGGATTAGGCTCGCGGACAAGCGCGGCGGGAAGGGGGAAGTGGAGAGAAGTAGAGAAGGTTTTGAACAGGGTTCAAGTCTATATCGTGATGAGTCACGTGACTCTGAGTTGCTTTACTAACCAAGTCCTAAACCTCAAAGGGAGGCAATTGAAATTTATGGGGGGCTAGTACAGTGGCTGCGGACGGACCACGCCAAACACACGTGGGCGAGTACCTGTCACATTGTGGAATGAACTCGTGAGGAACCAGGATGAAGTTCAGACCTGAGCATATAGCTCACATATTGTGGAGAGTTGGGATGTAGCCAGAACGAAACATGCTGAGTTCAAAGGGTGACTATTCATTGACTATCTTTTAGAATTTATTACAAAACGCACCAATATAGCTGGCGACATAGGGGTATGCGTCACCATGTCGTCATTTCGACCGGCTTTCCGACCATTGCTTTTCTGCTGCTTCCAGAGTTCTCCTTTGGCGGTCTGCAAGTACTCGTTGTTTGTTGAAGTATGCCACCTGATAGTCGACAATAAGGTCAGGAGGAAGCAAGGAAGTTAAAGACCGACCCAGCTTGCAGCGCAGTTTTTCTCGTAAGTTTTGTTCTCGCTAGTACAAGCACCACCTTCGCGACCAGGAACTACAACACTAGCACGGTCTAGGCACCCGAAATAAGCATCGCGAGAGTCCCAGCAACGCTTCCTTTCCTCGCGGTTTGGAGCAGACATGGTCGGCAGCGAGTCACGTGTGCGGGAGAACGCCACTCTGGTCGACGATGAGCGTCGACCACCCGCTGAGCGCAGAGCCGACCACCACCCGCCGCCGCAACCCCCCACACTCATCGCGCCCAGCAAGTAATTATTTCTCGCTCAAGCATGAATCAGACCAACGTGCGCGACATACCCCCTCGGCGCTTCTTGTTGTGCCTCCGGCCGATTCGGGCACCGAGGTCGAGCAGGAGCCCAGCCAGAACGAAACACCTTCTACCGCACATCCGACGGATATAGGAGCTGCTACACCCATACCCTGCGCTCCAAATTTCTCGCTTACGGACGGCGACGAGAGCCCAGCTAGCCAAATGGTTCTTTCTACGCGCTGGCACACGCTCTCAGATGAAGACATTCAGGCAAACGTTGCTTCGCTTTCCTCGGTTCAGTCCCCGTCTGACGAGTCTGGTCACCCCTATCACGACACCATCAGGATCTTGTCTGCGGCGTGCGAAAGGCTAGTCAGGCAAGCTGCGGCCTTGGAACGCACACGAAGGTCGCTACAGCAACAGGAAGCTCGCCGGAAGAAGGCCGCAGAACGTGCGGTTAAGGATTTAAAACCTGGTCAGAAGGAAACTGGGCAGCGACTTCTTCGTGCTATATACTCTCTTGAGCCAACCGAACCTATAAACATCTTAAGCACTACATTAGAATCATCTAAATCCCCTAATGTGAGTTTTATTGATCTTCCACCGGGCCTTTCTAATCGCGTTGTTGGAAGTCACTCCCTAGATCTATTTCTGAAGCTATGCAAGATGTTTGGACGCCTCCCCCTCGCGAACAACCAATTCTCCAGCCCTCCCAGCCACTCGACATCCCTCCTGCTTCCGACGCAATATCCATTGTCTCTGGTTCCCGTAGCCGCGCCTCGAGCTTCACCCCTGGGAGCTCCATCGCCAGCCATAGTATTCGAAGCGAGAGGACTACCGCAAGCAAAACGTTCCTAGGCAATTGGTTTGGCCGCTCCGTCTCCCGGGCCGAGGAAACCGACGACCAGGACACCGACGCTGACGTCATATCTGTTGCTTCGGGCAATGTTTCTGTCACCACCACCGGGAACACGACTGCCAAAATGATGTCGGGCGTTTTCCGTAAAGGACGCAACGTTTTTAACTCTTTTGGGATTACGCCAACCCCACCCAGCTCAATACCCACCCCGCCCCGACCCGAATCATCCCAAGAACCAGTAGAAGACTCTCAAGATGTAGATGCACGCTCAATTGCAGCGCTATCTTACGCCGGCTCTCCTATATCTAAAATCACATCACTACCTTTCCAAGCCCCTCTAATGTCCCCTGTCCTTCCAGCTGTAACCACCTTCTCGACCAAAGCCCCCTCTATCACTGCCCTATCTATTGGTTCAAGTGAACTTCCTCCACCCGTACCGCCGGACCCACCCACACCGATCCACCCAGGGGAATACCTCGAACAACATGGTCACCCTGCACATCTCCGAGCTATTGTACTCGCTACACGAGTCATGACTGCCGACCCAGGGAGCATATTGGCGGACAGAGGCGCGGATACGAACCAGTTCATCGCGCGAGGGGCCGTGGCACTAGTCGAAGAGGCCCGTCGAAAGGGGGTTGTTGCATACGAGCCCGGAGGACGACCAGACGGTATCAAGCGCAACAAGAGCAAAAGCAAGAGCAGAAGTGCGAGCGTACCACGTGGAGGCGAGGCCAAAGGCGATGCCGACGAGGAATCCGAGCGCGTTGTCACTACAACGGCAAAGCCGCAAGGTGCGAGTGCCAGTCTAGGTCGAACTCTGGCCGAGCAGAATCAGTTGCGCGACAAGGCCGGAGCCGGAGGAAAGGCTTCTTCGGGGTCGAGCGGTAACATAGGATCCAAGTTTAGAAACTTTGCCCCGATGGCGGTTGCTGCGCTCGGTTCTCCCCTCCTCTCATCCTTCCCTAGGTCGTCCAACACTCCGTCCCGACCTGCGCAAGCTTCAAATTCCTCTGCACCCACGAATCCAAACGCAAATCCAGTCTCTGGGCCAGCCACAGCTGTCGGACCCGGAGGAACGATCAAGAAACCTCCAGGTCGCGGGACGGTCGAGCTTTCGTCTATCGTTCCCGTCCAGATGCAACCGCCGACTCAGTTCCTCTCGCGTGCTTACACGTCGAGCAGGCTTACCAGCCCTACGTTCCGGCCTCAACTTGCTTCTCGTTTTACGCTCGACCTGGATAGCGAAGGCAAGGAGGGGAAGAAATTGGGCATGACGGACCGATATGGGTTTATTTATGGCGTGAATGCCTACGACCTTAGGCTGTTGCAGAGGGCGAGAGAGGCGAGTAGCACGGCGCCAGCATGTCTGACGGGGATGAAAGTTCAAGAAAGGGAGATTGACGAAGACGAGCCGGGCATCCAGTCCCCAGAAAAGATTTTGGAAAGCCTCGATGCGGATACAAGTATCGCGACCGATGCAGACGCCAGCATGGCGACTGACCTGGATCCGAGTATGACGGCGGGCGAGATTTTGGAGGTTGCCAAGTCAGGCTCGTCTGGCAAATCCCGACCGAACAGCAAGCGCACTCCTACGCTCAATACTCTCCCCCGCGTCGCCCCCACTACAGCCAATACGACTCCGGCAACGGCCACGACTTCGCCCCCTTCCTCCTCGACCGTACGCAAGCTGCTCGATCAGCTTACGGCCCTACACGACACACAGCAGGCTGCGCAGAAAGCCGAGTGGGACACGTTTTTGAAGCGCAGGCGGCAGGGCGGGGGTGGAACGCTCCTTGGGTTCATCGGTGGGGCAGACGGGGACGAGGAGAGTGATGAAGAGCGGGAGTGGGGGCTGGGGATGGTGGGTGTAGGTCGGATGGATGGGGCAAGTGCCAAAGAGTTTTTGAAGCTGGTAAGAGGCGGGGTGCCTCTTGTATATCGAGACAAGGTGGTGAGTGATAATAGGTTCTCACTGATAAATGTTGGGATTGACCAAGGTGATAGTGGAGCGAGTGTCCGGGTGCGACGGAGATGCGCGAGCCCGGAGTTTTCCAGGAATTATTGTCGAGCCATGAAGGTGTAAACAGTCCGACGCTAAAGGAGATTGAGAAAGACGTGGTCCGCACGATGCCCTTGAACGTGTTCTTTGGCGGGGACGGAATGGGGGTATCCAAGTTGCGGAGAGTACTTCAGGCGTATAGCTGGTGAGTCCCATGTGGTCTGGCTTCGAGCGTAAGCTGAATTATGCCGGGCAGGAGAAACCCCGAACTTGGCTACTGCCAGGTACGTCCCACGCTGACCGAGTTCGCCGCAGGCTAACCCTCTGCCTAGGGAATGAACTTGATCGCGTCTACACTTCTACTGGTGTTTCCCGAAGAGGAGGACGCGTTCTGGGTGCTTACATGCATCATTGAGAAACTCCTTCCCCCGGAGTTCTTCTCCGGATCACTCATCCAATCTCGCGCTTGTCCTCTGGTTCTACTAGACTACGTCGAATTGCACCACCCAAAGGTCTATGCACACCTGCTCGACATGGGTGTTGACCTCCCTGCGATATGCTTCTCTTGGTTCCTTTCTCTATATACAGATTGTCTCCCGGTCGAGGTGAGCGCACTGTAGTACCTAATTTGAACCTCGCTGACGAGGCCTTCAGACACTGTTTCGGGTATGGGACTTGGTCTTTGCCGAAGGCCTCGATGCACTTTTCCGCATTGCACTAGCGATCATCCGAATCAACGAACCTGATCTACTCGCGTGTGATTCCGCGCCAACATTGTACCAGTACCTCGAAGGAATGACAGCACGCATGTGGCAAGCGGACAAGTTGATGAAGGCGAGCCAACGCAGGACCCACACGCGCTGGTTATAACTAATAGTTGAGTAGGTCGAATCGGAGATCAAGAATATCATGCCACACCGCGAGCTAGTTCGGCGACGAGAGGCGCATGTTGCGATGCTCCAAAGCTATGCGTGACTACATACCCTGTCCGCTTAGTGCCGGACAACCGTCTCGTTAGAGAGTCTAATTGCCTGTAGCATAGGTGCCTTTCCCTCCGCACTACGCATATAGCCGAGAATGACATCACTGCAGCGCAACGCTAAAACCATCCCCGAACGAGAGTTGAAATTGCAAGTGTGCCAGCTTTTGTCATATCCAAGGAATTACGGCATCGGAAGTCCAAACGGTACGCTGAGGCCGGTTAATCTGTGCGGCGTGAATTGGTATAAGCTGTGGTGAACTGTAGTTGGTCTTACCTCATTGCTTCTTTCACTATCTCCACCTTGCCTAAACTTGGTACCCGAAGACTTGTGCACCTGCTAGCGAAGACATTCATATCTTCGACGAGTTGCTTAGCGAATCTCTTTAGGAAAGACCGGCCACCCCACTTCTCTGGCTTCGGCAGGCAGACACGCTGAACTATTCCGAAACCCGATTTAAATACCCTGATGCCTTGTGCTTCAGCCCGCAGAGTTACCCTCCCTCACATCTACAATCATGACCGGCTCTAGTGATCTCGAGGAGAAGGGTGTGCAAGACGTCGTGTCCGCTGAGCGCCGAGCTCATGAAGAAGGCGTAGACAGTATCTACGATATGAAGAGCAAGCTAGGTAGGCATTTGCTAGGCCTAGTAGGGGTCAAGTTACAAGCTAAACTACCCTGTTCTGTCTAGTCAACCAGTGCCTCCAGGACGAGTAGGCGTTTATCGGGTCAATCTGGGGTTATTTCTCATCACCTGATTCACAGGATCGGGATGGGGAGGTACCAGTGGGAGCTATTCCTCCTGTCAGGCTTTGGCTGGATGGCGGACAGTGAGTCGCGCCTATCTCGTCGCCCGAGCTGCTAGCCGAGCCTTACTTCGCAGATATCTGGCTCCAAGGTGTTGCAATCATTCTACCTTCCATTTCGCGAGAAATGCAACCGGTAAGCTTATCGCTAAGACACACAATATACGTGTAGAAACATTCATCATTCGCTTTCTAGTTGCACATTGCGTTCGCAACCTTGGCCCTCTACGTGGGCCTTATCGTGGGTGCCACAACATGGGTGAGCCTGCCGGCCGCAGTTGATCACAAGACCGAGACCCACGCTGACTTGGCCAAACGAACCATAGGGTGTACTTGCAGACATCATCGGTCGGAGACTATCCTGGAACGTGCGTACGCTTCGGATGACGAGATCTAGTGCTGATGAAACTGCCTAATATGGCACCAGATCACGTTGTTCTTATCGGGTGTGTTTGGTGTTGCTGCAGGAGGTTCACCCAATTTCGTGACGCTTGGCTCGCTTATTTCTTGCCTTGGTGAGTGGTACACAATTTAGATAATAACACGGCTACTCACAGCCTATTGAACAGGGTTTGGCGTCGGTGGAAAGTAATCCCCCGTTCTACGTTTCCCTGCACGCCATACTTATTTAAATCGTAGCCTCCCGGTCGACGGAGCTCTGTTTTTAGAATTCATTCCCGGCTCGCACCAATGGTTGCTTACTTTGCTATCTGCATGGTGGTCGTTTGGTCAACTCATTGCCTCACTCATTGCTTGGGGATTCATTTCTCGTTATTCCTGCACGACCGATACCACTCAACCTTGTCCTTCGAATGAAAACAAGGGCTGGCGCTATACATTGTACGTGTTTGAGTTCTGTCGGTTCAAACGCATAGCTGAAATGGTCTACAAGCTATACTTTGGGGGCTATGACATTTATGATGTTCCTGGCTCGCTACGTGCTTTTTACCCTTCAAGAGTCACCCAAATACCTACTCGCAAAGGGTCGTGATCAGGAAGCCCTCGAGGTGTGTTGGTTAAACAAATGAGATATCGTTATTAGTTCATGCGATACCACCAATAGGTGCTCCGATATGTTGCTAAACGAAATGGTCGTACAATCAGCTTAACGCTCGAACAATTTGAGGCGATGAACAGTCTTGGCGCGAAAACCGGCAATTCCCCCAAGCGCTCAGGTGTACAACTTCTCAAAGACGCATTCACGTCGTTCGATATGTCTCATGTCAAGGTAGAGTCGAACAATACACGTTGGTATACACAGAATAGTAATATCATTTATAGCCTTTGTTCTCTACCTCCAAACTTTCCCTCAACACGTGAGTACAACACGTAGCTTGCTGCTAAGGCTGACATCTTCGTGCATAGCTCGCTAACCATTGCCTGTTGGGGCCTAATCGGACTTGCTTACCCGCTCTACAACGCGTTTCTCCCTATCTATTTGAGCCAACGGTCCGTGTCGCAAGGCTCAGGCTCAGTGGACGACACATATCGCACTTATACTATTGTATGCATTCTGTGAGTGACATATTAGTAAATTGTCTTGCAGCGTAAGTTCAACCTCCTTGAAACCAGTGGTATCCCAGGCTCTATCATTGCTGTAAGCCCCAATACGCATATATTCGCTGTTTCGGCCTTCAAATTCTCTCCACAGTGTCTCATGGTTGATTGGACCCGAGGGGGTGGGAAGTGGACTTTTGGAGGGCGCAAATTTGCCATGGCGTCATCCACTTGCCTGACTGGCATCTTTTTGTTCTTATTTACTCAAGCGAAGGTGGGTTTGTCAACAACAATTGTCGAGATCGGGCTAATAGGCGTTATATTTAAGAGTCAAGCTGGTGTACTTGGGTTCAACTGCGCGAGTGCGCTGACACAGAATGCTATGTATGGTGTTGTAAGCCGGACTTGTTAGGTGTAATGCAGGCGTCGAAGTTAATATTCGTCCTTAGCTTTATGCATATACGCCAGAGGTATTTCCTGCGCCACACAGAGGGACTGGGGATGCGATGTGTTCGGCCGTCAATCGGATTCTTGGGCTTATGGCCCCTATAAGTGAGCATTGTGTTCCTTTTTTCATTGCCTTGCGTGCGTATGTATACGTTTTGATAGTCGCGACCTACGGCGACCTTACGACGAACGCCCCGCTTTTTGTGGCTGCTTCCCTTTTCATATTAACTTCGCTATTGATGTTGTTTCTTCCAATCGAGGTGAGAGTCCTTAGTCTTAACACCTTGTGTGCGTTCAATAAGTTCGTCCCTCTTAGACCGCTGGAAAGTCCGCCATCTAAGGGATATTCGACACATTCGCCGAATGTGTCGGAAGCACCACCAATCGCACCACCAGTCGCGTCTGAATGTGAATATATAATTGTTACCAGGTGTGCTTGTAGAGTTCTTCACTGTGATACATTGGGTCTATCTAAAACAACAAAATTGACCATGATAAAATAAGTAGGAGATCCGGATGTCTAAGAACCAAAGAAAAAACAATTAAATAATAGTGATTGGTAATTAAAATTATGACTGGTATTTGCCGATTAACTCTCTCAACCTGGCTTGTCCCACTGTTATATCTTGGGTCGGCTGGCTGGCTCGTCGCACTAACGTGTCATCAGACTGCGATTCAGGGATAGATGCCGGGAACGTCATCAGTCGAGCGCGGGCAGCGGGCTCCCCCACGGGTCGAGCAAGCGAGGCGGTGGAGGAGAGAATTGGAACAGCGGTTGCAGGATACATCATAGTCGGAACTGAAGCCGACTTGACCACGCCGTGTGAACCCATAACCGGAGGTGCAGGAATAGTCCGGTCAGGTTGTAAGGTAACCTTACTGTCAACAGGAGTAAGCCCAGTGGGGGCCTTATGTTGCTTCGCAAGGCGTGTAGGTTCAGAAATCGGGTTGCCGGCACCGTTTTGCCATATGGATGCAACAGTAGTAACCTGTCCTCCTTTTCCGCCACGAGCAGAACGCACGTCGTACTTGGCCAACAGTTCAGTATCATCAGGGAGAAGAGCGGCTGAAGATTTGGAAGATACGGGTCTCGGACGGGGATGTTTCAATTGGGGGTCGTACACCGCACGAGTGATAGGTTTGTTCATCGCGGCAAGTAGTTCGGTCTATCACAAGGGTCAGGAGGCCGTGAACTCTTTGTTTGAACCACTCACCATAGTTGGTTCGCTCTCTGCAGGGTGCTGAAGGTCCCAGTGCGAGTACGCGGCAGGTTTGTTGCCAGACGATCGTAATGCCCGGGTAGGCGGTGGCGGCTGAGGTATTGGTCCCGGAGTAAGCCACATAGGGACCCGTCCCAGGGCCTCCCTCTTCAGCCTAAAAAGTTCTGCTTCCCGAAGGGCGGCGTCCGCCCGCTCTCGAGCATCGTTACCGGGGAGAACAACCGGCACCTCGAAGCCCGAGCTGGTGATAGGGATCAGCGATCGAGCGGTTGGGGCAGTAGGAGGCACAGGCATTGCGGTGAACGTTGGCGTGCTGCCCCCTCTGGGTGTCGGGGGGCCAGCGATAGCGGGGGGAAATGGCAGGCTCTGGGGTACGGGCCGAGCCTGGACTGGTTGTTGCGAGTGTATCGGGCGGGAAGGTCCTGGCCGATCCTGCAGAGTATTCGCTTCCTGTGGCTGAAGGATCTGGCGAGGGGCTACCGGAGCGGGCACAGGTTTGACGGGAGAAGGGGGGCGTTTTCCTGTCGCAAGCGACTCAAAATATTTGGCTTTTTGAGCGGCTTGCGATTCGGTAGCAAGTCGTGGAGGCTCTGAAACCCTGGGTCGATCGTTAACAACCAGCCTGTTTTCTCCAATAACAGGCGTCTGAGGCTGAGCCGGTGGTGGCTGCGGGTGGGGTCGTTGTGGACTGGGAGCACGTCGAGGTGGGGGCATGGTCGGTTGGCTAGTCGTGCGAGCACCTCTCTGCTGCGAGGTCGCCGGGGCGGGCTCTGGGAGAGGGAGAGACGGGATCCTGGGTGTGGTCGCCTTTGACGTTGGGTGGCCTCGAGGGAGTGCGGGAGTTATAGGCGCTTGAGGTTCTGCCGGTTTCTGCACTACAGTACGCGGCGGGGCCTTGACGGGAGACGGCGGTCTAGGAGCAGATACGGGTTTCAAAACAGCTCTGTAGTTCGGTACGTTATTCACAGGAGCTCGACGCGCTGAGGCTGGTTTGGGAATGGGCCCCAGTTTGGGGGCTGGGGGATCAGCAAGTTGATAACGGACTAAATGCTTGGGAGCTGTCAGTATAGCTTGCGTCCCTGGAATAGCCGAGGGTCTGCCAGGTTGTTGTGGGCCGGGAAGTGCTTCCTTTACTTGACCCTCCAAAGACTGAGAAGTAGGAGGTGGCTGTACCAAAACCGGTCGCTGAGCAAAGTCTGGGGAAGTTGGCAGTCCAAGATCAGTGGAAGGCCTTGGAGAGTTGGATGGCTTAGAAGGAGCTGTTGGTCTCGGAGTGGTAGACGGCCTCATGGGAGTGGGCGGTCTTGGAGACGCAGCCGGCCTGGGCGATGCAGAAGGCCTGGGTGAAGTGGTTGATCGAGGAGACGCAGGCGGCTGCGGAGTAGAGAGGGTGCGAGGCAGAGCGACTGCAGGCGGTGGTCGAGCGTTGCGCTGCGCATATATGTTGGCTGCTGTTTGGTTATGGGACAATTTGGGTGCCGGGGGATCGTTGAGTTGATACCGTACTAGGGGCTTCATATCTGGGACGGAAGCGGGGGCAGGCAGGACACTAGCTCGGGGTGGAGAAGGTGGACGGGGCGCCGGCGACGGTTTGCGCTCAACGACAAGCTGTTCTGGCTCAGAGGGGACCGGTTTGCGAGCAACAGGCCCGGGCTTGGGCTTAGGCTTGACGAAGCTGTCTGGCGGCAGAACGGGTGGGGTGAAGGACGTAACCGGAGGCTTTTTCCGCTCAAGGGCAAATGACTTGAGTTTCCCGATGCGAGCAACCTCTCCCCAATCAATCGTCTGTCCAGACTCGGTCTTGGGAGCCTGCAACGGTGCCTCGGGACTTTGCGCCGACTTGCGAATCGGCTGACTTGCGATAATGGGCGGAAGCTCTACTCTGGTAGTCAGCCGCCGTTCCAATGCTGTCAACCCAGTAGGCACAGGTTGGAGCGGTTTGACAATGGGAACCTCAGTTGTTACGGGTTTGTGAGCAGCAGCTGCAGGTACCGACATTGGTTTCTGCGACTCCTGAGGGGGTGGTGTGCGGGATGTTGGGGATGCCTTGATTGGTTCATTGTGTGATAGGAGAGGCGGCTGTGGCAAGATCTTCTCCGCGGTACGTTTGTCCGC
This sequence comes from Ceratobasidium sp. 414, assembly GCA_019616945.1. Lineage (NCBI taxonomy): Eukaryota > Fungi > Basidiomycota > Agaricomycetes > Cantharellales > Ceratobasidiaceae > Ceratobasidium > Ceratobasidium sp. 414. The sequence continues at coordinate 7,423 of WSTK01000086.1, read as the reverse complement.
CACATCCTGAAGAGACGCAGACACCTTCGATTGCCCCTGAATAGCTCGTGTGGACCACTTCTCCGCACTTTGTGTCCCAGGCTCCGCTGCGTCAAGCACAGGCCGCTCCAACCCATTCTTGGGGGCCACGTTCTCCAGGTTCTTTACTTGCGTCCGCCCGACACTACCACTGCCACCATTCCGACCTGCCGCACCAGGTGAACGCGAAGGCACAGAACGCGGGCCTAAAACCTTCGGTCCAGCCTCCGCCCCCGCTACTGGGGATTCGATTGGTGGCGCACGGACTCTCGCGCCAGGGAATCGACGCCCTGTAGGCGAAACCGATCGCGTACGAGACGACATGCGCAAATGCTCTGAAATACGTGAAGCTCGAGCGCCTTTGCCCTCCACTGGGCCGATATCCGCATTGTTAGGCTCGACAGTAGGCAAGACACGACCAGCTGCAGGCGACGAAGCCCCTGCGACAGGAGGCAGATCGACTCCAACCTGGTGAACGTGAGGTTCTGCGCTAGTAGGGCGCGGCGGGAGTGGTGGAAGCGGTGGACGCAACTTTTTGGCTGGCAGCCCGTCGTAATCCCGGGGTTGTTGCTGAGGTGCGAGTTGAGGCATTGATTGGGTGTGCGAGAACTGGTGTATATTTGGCGTCTGGGGTGGCACAGGCGACCCGGGAAGGCCAGGCGCATAGTGCCAAGGCTGGTTTGGATAAACTTGGTTCTGGTACGGCGACACTGGGGGCAGTATCGGCATAAAGGGCGGGGCGGCTGAAAACGGCGGAGCAGGAGACATCGGTGGGCCGGGAGACATTGGCGGGCCAGGGGACATTGGCAGGGTTGGGGACATCGGCGGGGCTGGAAAGTAGTTCAGGATGTTCGGTGGTTGAGGGGACATCGGGGGGAAATACACTTGCGTGTAAGGCACGGGCGAAGAAGGGGGATAAGGGGAATATCCCGTGTGGTAAGGTAGAACGGGAGAGTGCGGGGGTGCAAACGGTGAGCGAGGAGGCTCGTATGGTAACTGCGGAGACGTCGGTCGGAGGTTTGCGAGCTCCTGGTTCGGTAAACCTAGGTGCAAAGGTGGCTCGGGCGGAATAGCTGCCGAGTGAGAAATCACGACGGGAAGGTCCAAGGATAGGTCTTTGCTAGATAGACAACAGATACATCAGTACGGATAAATATTGTCTAAAAACGACTCACGCTCCAATACCCATGCATAACCGAACATTAATGGATCCTCGGATGTCAAACAGGGCAGGTATCACCTTATCCGAGCCTGCTTCGCCACTCTCGCGTGAGCCCCCTGCGCAAATATGCCAGGATTAGAAATAAATCCAGGGACCGTCGTGAGGCAGACCTTTAACCGTCCTTGCTGTGCGGGGAACATTGATGACAAGTTTCGCGACCCCTTCAACGCCGGGAGGGCAGCAATATTCCGCGCTGTTAAAGGGAGCAGTAACGAGCGTGTCAGATACGATGAGGTTCGCGTGTTGTGGTGGTGGATTGTCAAGGTGCAGGACACGTCGAAGGGAAACGTTGACCCCAGTAGTCTGAGCAAACTTTTAGTAAGCTCCCACACAGAAAAAACGAGACCTCACCTTGCGCGAAGAATGGTTCTTGACGTGAAGCTCGACACAACACGTCTGACCCGCAATAACAGCACCTCCAAGGACCTTGGCCTGCACCCATATTTTCCCACTTTCCCCAACGACCGTGCCCGCCGATTCAACTTCCTGCGTCGCGCTTTCGACCACATGTATGTCCTGACGGTCGGTAACAAGGCGACGTTCTCCCTTCCAAGCAACGGATGCGCTTGCTCTAATTTCATAGCGAATGTGAGCGAGGCCAGACCCAAATTCGATAGAGGCTGGTGATGTTAATGGGAGAGGGAACCGGAAGAAGAATGTCGTGACGCCGCGACGAGCCGGATAATGGTAGGCCGGGAATGCACCGTTCTCCTCGCCACTTAGAACAGCATTGGAAGGTGGAAGGCCGGGCCCTTGGAAGATCCTGCGAGTGTGAATGAACGTAGAAGTAGCAGCATGATCGCGAGAGTTAAGCTCTGCGGTCGGACTCATCAGCCTCTTTGAGCTCGCAAATGCAAAGAGCGTTACCTTGGATAGCCATTAGCTCCACCATAATCGTTCCTAAACCAAGTCCTTTTTCCGCACGACATTCCACGTCTATTTTTCCCGTTACGTCTGTGCCAGCTACATGGACCGGGGCCGCAATGTGTGCGGTTACCCTCAGTTTAGCGTGGTGAGGGCCAGCATTCATGAGCTCTTGTCGGTTGGATTCCTGCGCAGGCATGTTGTTCAAAGAATGGATGTATCAACAGAGTTCAGCGTAGAGAATATTTTAACAAGAGATCGTAACATAGAACGCGTGGGTGACAATGAGCCCGAGATGACGGTGGGCGACTCGCCCCTGTCTCAACATTAGCTTTGCTGGGATTACAATAACCGCCGTCACCACGTGGGAGCTGGAGCTGTACAGCCACACTCCTGAAGAAATACAATATATACACTAATCGAGAACAATACGTGGCACTCCAGTTTATGCTCTCTCATGGAGTTCCCGGGGGCCGAAGCTGCCCCCCTGAAAGCCCCGTGTATGTCCCTGCCTTGATTGTATCCAAAACACGGACCCAGTAAGATCCCAAAGGCGTGCCAGAAGCCGGCTTGGAGACTGTCATCAAATACCACTGCAAAATACATAGGGTATACTTCAGACTCACGTTTGGTAGTGCGGTTACGCTTATGATCTCAACGTTTACCCACTGGTCGTTTATTTGCCCCTCTATTATGGCCCCCACTTGCCACACACCCAGTGGCTAGTAAGGAAGGGATTGTCTCGGGTCAATACTTTAATCGCGATTTTAAAGCGCAGAAACTCGCCGTTGGTTCATTGCCATTGGTCCGACGTCCTCTCGACCGGGTAATATTGTTATCCTCTCCCATGACCATGTAAGATAGGCTTAAAAGTAGCAGAACTGGAACTCGCAAGAAACGGGAAGGGGGGGGGGCTGTTATATTCAGAGGGAGCCACGATGATCCGAGCATATGCAAAGCATTCTTAAAGCTACCTGGTATCTCATCTTTGAGACAAAATGATTGGAAGATAAGCAGCACGAGAGGTCAAAGGCCGTTCGGCGTTCGGCATTCACAGGAGTCGCTTGACTCACCAAGGGATTCGCGATCTGTGGGCTGCACACTCACGGGCCAGTGTTAAATCCGGGTTGATTCCATAACCTGGAGCTAGGTCACAACCTTGACTATTTTCAGAGCCACTTGGAGTACTGCATACAGCCCCTTTTCAATCGATTGTTCGGTCCGATAACCAGAGTATATCGAACGTGACAAAAACCAAGGGATCTTTAGTGAAATCTGTGGTTCGAAATAAGCCTTGTTCTTGCACGGGGGCACGGGCCCCTCATCCCCAATAGGTTGGTACGCGGAGGGGCGAAGCCGTACAAGGGTATATGCGCACGCTGCACGCGGTTAATGAGACTCGCCTGGTATCGCTGTGCGAGCTGCCTGCATAGTCGCGTTTCTTCGCTCCACTGAGGGGAACGCCTGAGCTACCCCTCCTGTGATAATGTGCATAACACCCTGCCCGGATGAATGTTATATTCAGAGTGTAGTTCACGAGCGGGTACTGGTTATGTGAGGAGGGCGATCAAGAAGCCCGACGAGTCAAGCAATCACATGAATAATGAGAGAAATGTCGGCGCGGGTATACCGGATTAACATGTTGACTCGACCAGTAATCGACGAAACAAGCAAATCGTCGACGTGGCCTCGACGGACAATCAATCTGCAGCTGCCCTGGATCGGGTTTTCCTGCTTGGAGTGGCACTCTCCGTTGTCTTGGCACGCGTTGGTTTCCTCGGAGTAGGAGCCGGAGGTGATGGGAGCTCGAACTCTTCCCATTCCGAGGAACCTGGCGCAGGGAGCTTGAAGCCGCTCACCGGCGCTGGCATCACAGGCGCTGGAGGTGTGGGCTCTCTCGGTGGTAGAGACGGGCTTGCCCCAACTGGGGTTTGCGATTCCTGTTGTGGTCGAGCCAGAGAGGCGTCCTTCGGTTGCGGCTTCGCTTGGACTTTGGCCGAAGGTTTGGGTTCTGGATCAGCAACGGGCTGTTGCGCACTGTCCTCATTGCGGGCCCGGGATTTGCCTTTTGGTTTAGCCCTCTTCGATGGTGAACGAGGTCGAGATAACTGGGTAATCAGTTCCGTTATCTCGCTGCGTGCATACCGTTGTGAGTTCTGCTTGCATTCCAAAGACGTGGTAACTTACCTTCGTTGGGCGTGGCGCTGGTTCACCCAACGAGTACACTCTTCCTGAAAAGCACTCAAATGCTGTGAAAATTGAGAATAGAACTAACCAAGCTGAGTTAGTAAGATTCAGTGTTTCACGATGAGATAGCAATACCTTGGCGCCTTCCGTTACGTTCGACAGGACTTCGAGATATCGATGGTACGCCAGGTCGAGTGACTGCAATGCAGCTTCCCGTTGCTTCAGTATGGGGTCGTCCGTGCGCGCTTGAATCAGGAGTCCGGTTAAATGCTACCGTTCTGACTCAGCTAGGACAATATGCGAGCGAACTTCCAGTCACCCACCTCGACTCTCGCCAACTCCTCCTCTTGTTTCTCTCTCCCTTCTTCAACGCTATCTCTATACCTATCGAACTTGCCCAGCTCCTCTTCTATTGTCCCCTCAAACATCGCGGGCTTCACTTCAACCCACCGGGCCAGTCCGGCAGCTTCGCGCATGATGCGGGGTTTGATATCATCTGTGTTCGCGCGTTGCCGAACAGACTCGACGCATCGTGTGCGGGCGCTTCGAAGATCTTCGAGATGCTCAAGGCCGGCACGGATTGCGCGAGCGTATGTATGCGCCTGTGTTGCTTCGGCCGAGTTGGCGCTCGTCGCATGCGAGGGGATGAGCCGCTCCATTTCGTCCTGGATGGACACGTACGTGGCGCTCAATCAAGAAAGGTCGTCTGACAGGAGCTTCGGGACTCACGGGCTCAGATCCTAAGACTTCAACATTTTGCTCCCATTGCTCCCATTTGCTTCGTACTAGAGCGTCGCTTGCGGCTGCGTTGTCCAGGATCTGCCGGTAACCGTTGGCTTTCGCAGTGAGTTCTGTATTCGCAATTTGGGAGCTGAGGTACCCCGAATCTGTCACAGCTGGCGCCGAGCCCTCTGGCAATTGGGTAAAGAATGTTTCGTCTTCTGTGGCTTCCGTGTCAAGAGCGTCGAATGCCTAGAGGGAGTATATGTTAACGCCAAGACCTGAAAGTGACACCACCAACTAACCTCTTCCAGGATTCCACTCGCGGAGGATCCTAGCGCCTGGACTTCTTCAATTTGCTGCTGTAAGGACTCTACGCCACCCATCGAACGAATCTCTTCGGAACGACGCAATAAACTCGGCGGGATACCAGCGGGCTTATCGAGCGCATCGAGGGAGCCAGGCAAGTTGAGTCTCTGCAGAAGTCTTGAAGGCAGTAATCGTATTAGCCTGCGTACTGCTTGGACAGAATTGTTCATACTTGGTGATTTCCGTGTCAAGCTCTCTAGCCTTCCCTTCCACTTCCTCCTTGATCCAGTTTTCTCTCCTGCCAATGTATACCTCTAAACCAATCCCACGGACTCAGTGAATACACATGTTACGAAGCAAGCCCAACATACCAACGGCCATGCGTACGCCATACGCAACCAATCCGGAAAATAGGGCGTTTTCAGTGTTTCCGACCATCAATGAGGGGTTCTGGAGTTTATTACTGATAATACTCTGTACCATATTCGCCCCAGCAATGGGCGGAAGAGTCGACTCGGGGGGAACAGTCTGGTGATATATTAGATCGTTGTCCTTTTGAGCACGAGTGAGGTTGGTATCCAGTGTCTTGGAAAGACTCTGCACAACGACGGCGTCAGCGCAACGCACACTGTCCAAATGAACGGTTACAACCTTGATGTCGTCAATCACAGCTTTGGCCACGCCTCTGGAAGCTCGCTCCAGGCCCTGCTTCACTTCGTTTTGTGCAAGTTTCAGCCGACCCAGCTCGATTCCATACCTATGGACCGAGTTGTAAATAAAATTACGGAGGTAGGACCGAGACATTCACAGACTTGTGAGTGTGGAGATCGCTCCTGCTTTGTCTGAACTGTGCTACACCTTCGAAGTGGTGTTTCTTGAGGGTTATGTGATTTAGCCACTCCTAGGTTTAATATTAGCGATTAGAATATCGAATATGTGTAACGTGCATACTTGGGGAAAGGGCGAAGGCGACAAACTTGTTGCAGCAGTGAGTGAATTCTCGTAGTGGACAGACACCTAAAGCCAAGTCAGAGCAATATTTTGCGGTGGTGATGAAAAGGCGCACCTGTTTTGCCAGCTTGGAAAGAGTTCCGTCCTTGTACGACTCTTTAGGAATGTGAGCTGGTTCCGGCAAGTATTTGGCATAACTCACCCATGGACGCTTTCTGCCAAAAGCATTCTTGGGCTTGGGCAAGCATCAGTGACTCCAATGACTTGAGAGCAGGTTCGGTGAGCTCAGAAGGCATAATTATGGTCTGTCCCAAAGAAGAAGCCAGCAATGGTATGACTTCTTTCGAAAGGTATTGTAAAACTCCGGCAGCGTTCTGACAAAGAAGTCGTGAATACGTTCGATTTCCGGGCAGGAATGCATACCTGAAAGTTGGCAGCCACGACCTTGATATCCTCTGTGTTGTTTCGCCCTCCCGCGGTACCAAGTTGAGAGTAGAGAGCAGCAAGGTTGAATAAGACACAAGCGCGCTCAAAAATCAAATCGTCGACCGAACCAGTTCGCCACACGGTTGATGGAAATGCTGGTTCATAAGTGAGAGTTAACCCTATCTAAATCTTTCATATTATAGGTTAGGGCTCAACGTGATGAACCGAGCAGGCTTACGTTTGTAGGAAACTTTGTCAACAATAAGACAAGGTGCGCGTGGTATCTAAACACTATTTAGTGTGGGGATGGGTTTGGATTGTTCGTTACTGACAGTAGCCCGGCTTCGACTCGATCGACATGAACGTAGCCGCCAACGCCCTCCCTTCTAAGCTCACTCCACCGAGAAATATCCCATTTGAATGCGTCGGGGTGCGCGTCGGTGTGGTTAAATTCTATATATGATTCAACCGCCTCCCTTATCGGGGCAGGTGAGGTTGGCTTGAAAGGAATATGGAGCTGGTTGGGCATGTGGTGGTTGCACAAGGGAGGAAGCAAGGGGTAGTCACGTGCACCAGTTCCTAAGGAGGCTAATGAGTTATTTGGTCTGTATTGGTAGTTGACGCTGCCGGGCGTGAGATTAGCGCGTAATGGCCGCCCTCAATTCTAAAGGATTTCGCTGAATTTAAGCCCTCAGCAGCTTCTCCGACGTGTTTCGAGGGAGCTTT